>OY982972.1:0-30000 GCA_963890685.1 Plagodis pulveraria
AAATAAAATTTATTAGTATTATAGTTTAGAAATAATAGCGTTTTTCCTCAAAATCTTAGTGAAAATCTTCAAATTTTAGGCATAACTTCGTAATTTTTCACCCGTTCGTCACTTTTTTGGAGTGCAAATTCGCTTGCGGAGCTCGTACGCACCCCGCGCACCCGCCCGCAGCGCCAAAAACCCCAAAAAGCGACGACAATTTTCAAATTTTGGCCCGCCTACCCACCCTTTTGTGTTTGCCGACATTAAGGAGGTGAACTTTTTAAACATATGACGAAAAACTTTTTCTTACTTTTGTAACTTTTCACAATTTTCTTGGATAGGCGCAAGGGTAGGGGCTCAGATTTAATTAATTATAAAATTTGTAGTGACGTGACTCACAATTTAGGGACCCATATATCTATTTCCTTTAACAAAAATATTTTTAAATATTTTTTATTTTTATTTTTATTCTAATTGGACTTGTTTGCTTGACTTTTAAGCAAGCATCCTTGACAATCACTTTTGTGAAATTTTTATGTGTAAATCCTTTTAATTGACGCCTTTTACACGTCAATTACCTTGACTTATTACTCCCTCAACGGCAAATTGTACAATGTTTGGCTTTAGAACCCCAGACAATAAAACAAAGGAAATGACATCTTTAGAAGCCAACGAGCAGCACACAAATCCCAAAGTGACAGAGGCTGGGCCCTCAGCATCAACTAATGACTCGTTGGCGAGCAAAGTCCGACTTAGCATCGGGGAAATCGAAGCTCGGACGTCGACACCGCTACTCCCACAGACATCTCTACCGGACGAGAAGTCGAAGGCAAAGAACGCCTTAACTGCCTCCGATAAAAAACCCGGCATGACAAAAGGGAAGGCGACGGTGTCAACGACATACAAAATATAAATAATATTGAACAATTAGAAGATAACATAATAAAATACATCAAAGTAATAATTAAAGCATGCCTAAAATCCATCCCAAAAATTAAAAATTCCCCAAAATTTACCTTGCCGTGGTGGTCCGAGACACTTGCTGAGATGAAGAGAGAAGTAACGATCAGGAAGAGAAGAATACGCTGCGCCGCTCCAGTCCGCCGACAAAGGGTAGTTGATGAATACCTGGAAAAGAAAGAGGAGTATGAACTAGCTGCAAACAAAGCAATCATAGAGAGCTGGAAGGAGTTTTGTGGCAAACAGGACAGAGAAGGGGTATGGGACGGTATATACCGAGTCATAGGTAGAACCGTGAAAAGAGAGGAGGATCTGCCTCTTCAGGTTGAAGGAGTGGTGCTGGATCCTGAGAGTTCGGTTAAAGCTTTGGCGGAAACATTCTTCCCTGAAGATCTCCTTGAGGCCGACAACACCGAGCATCGGAGAATCAGGGAAGAAGCTGAAAAAGTGAATGGTGGACAACAAGTTGAACCTTGCGACCCACCATTCACGCTTACCGAACTCAAAGCGGCGTTGGTCTCCTTCAACCCGAAGAAAGCTCCCGGTGCAGATGGTCTCACAGCAGACATATGTGGGGAGGCAATCCGGAACGATCCCGATGTCTTCCTAGACCTGCTTAATCACTGCCTGAAATTGGGATACTTCCCCACCCCCTGGAAAGAGGCCACAGTCATCGTGCTTAGGAAACCAGGAAAAGACACGTACACAGCCCCGAAATCGTACAGACCCATCGGACTGCTCCCTGTGTTAGGGAAGATCTTCGAGAAGATGCTGGTTACCCGACTCAAGTTTCATCTGCTGCCGAGGATGAGTACTCGCCAGTACGGGTTCATGCCCCAGAAGAGCACCGAAGACTCCCTCTATACTCTTATGGAACACATCCGCGACAAAGTCCGAAATAAGAAAATCGTGACGATGGTATCCTTAGATATAGAGGGAGCATTCGACAGTGCATGGTGGCCTGCCATCAGAACCCGATTGGCTGAGGAAAAGTGTCCTATAAACTTGAGACGGGTAATGGACAGCTATCTCCGAAATCGAAAAGTCACCCTCAGATATGCCGGTGAGGAACATACCAGGGATACAAGTAAGGGCTGTGTACAAGGTTCGATAGGCGGACCCATACTGTGGAACCTGCTCCTGGATCCACTCCTAAAGCTCCTTGAAAGCAGAGGCGACTACGTGCAGGCGTTCGCAGACGACGTCGTCCTGATCTTCGACGGTGATACCGGTCAGGAGATCCAGAGTCGTGCCAATGAAACACTCGAACATGTTCGGGCGTGGGGAGTCAAAAATAAGTTAAAATTCGCGCCACACAAGACCATGGCCATGGTGATCACCCGAAAACTGAAATACGACCCCCCACGCCTGAGCATGGGCGGCGTGGGCATTGGCATGACTAAGGAGATAAAACTGCTGGGACTCACCGTTGATGAAGGACTGACCTTTAATACCCACGTTGCGAGCGTCTGCAGGAAGTCGCTCAACTTCTATCGACAGCTCTCAAGAGCCGCAAAAGTTCAGTGGGGATTACAGCCGGAAGTAATACACACAATTTACACGGCAGTCGTGGAACCGACAATTATGTATGCAGCAAGCGCATGGGCTGGTGCCACGAACAAAATAGGGATAAGGAAGGAACTAAATGTGGTGCAGCGGGGCTTCGCGCAAAAAATATTAAAGGCTTACAAAACGGTTTCACTAAACTCGGCCCTATTACTCGCTGGGCTGCTTCCCTTGGATATCAGAGTCCGAGAAGCAGCCTCGCTTTATTTGATAAAGAAAGGAAATACCCAGCGAGTAATAGGAGATCGAGAAGTGGAAAAGCCAGTGCCGTACATAGACGCACCACATCCAGCGTCCCAACAGGAACTAACATTCACATGCTTGGTGGACGAAGCAGCATTGCAACAACACTACAGTCACGGTCTTAACATCTTTACCGACGGAAGCAGGATTGAAGGGAAAGTCGGCGCAGCGCTGTCTATCTGGGACGGCGCTGCGGAGATTAGTACCCGAAAGCTAAAGCTGGACAATTGCTGCTCCGTCTACCAAGCAGAAATGTTGGCACTGTGTGAGGCCACAGAAAAGGCACTGAAGAGCCGAAGTCTTGGTTGTAATGTGTACTGCGACTCCAGATCCGCTCTCGAAACGATCACTGACGTCACTTCCCTTCATCCCCTCGCTGTCAGAACAAGAGCCAATTTGTCCAAAATAGAAACACTTGGTAAAAAATTGCGTCTATTTTGGATCAAGGCACACGCGGGGCTGGAGGGAAATGAAAGAGCGGACTCACTAGCCAAGAGCGCAGCGCTACACATGAAAGCCAGGCCAGACTATGATAGCTGTCCGGTATCATTCGCCAAGCGGCAAATCCGATTGGAGTCGCTTGACGAATGGAACCGGCGCTATCAGAGTGGAGAGACGGCATCAACAACAAAGACTTTCTTCCCAGACGCTGTGGAGGCATATAGTATTGTCAAACAGATAGAACTTGATGCGCTGACAGTACAATTCCTAACAGGACATGGCGGGTTCTCCTCGTACTTGCATCGGTTTAAGTGCAAGGAGAGTCCGGCATGTCCCTGTGACCCTAATGTGGCAGAAAGTGCACTGCACGTTATTGTTGACTGCCCCATATTTTGTATGTCTCGGTACAATATGGAGCAAGAGATAGGTATAGATATAAGGATGGAAAATTTGCATGATATTATAAAAAATAAAGTAACTAGATCTAAGTTTATTAAGTACTGTAAAGATATTGTCAAAATAGTTTGTAATAAAAACAAATAGATAAATAATAAAAGCACTACTTTATATTAAATATATAAAGTAAGTGCTTTGAGAAATATAGAGTAGTAGTAAAAAACAAATATAAATTTAAGAGATAGATACAATAAGCTGTAAATAGTATATAAGAAAAATAAAATGTATGAGTTTGTTTGCCCCTAGTTCATAAAAAGAATAGCAACTGGTATCCCCCCAGTGGAAGGTATGAAAGATATGATGGATGAAAGAAAGAAATAGTATGAAGAAAGTAAGTAGGAAGAGTAAAAGCGAAGAAAAATGACTCTGATCATGTCAGAGGTATAGCGTAGGATAGCTCGCGGGCCGGGACAGTATGCTCCCGGACAGGAATAAAAAAAAAAAAAAAAAAAAAAAAAAAAAAAAAAAAAAAAAAAAAAAAAAAAAAAAAAAAAAAAAAAAAAAAAAAAAAACCTAACCTAACCTAACCTAACCTAACCTAACCTAACCTAACCTAACCTAACCTAACCTAACCTAACCTAACCTAACCTAACCTAACCTAACCTAACCTAACCTAACCTAACCTAACCTAACCTAACCTAACCTAACCTAACCTAACCCAAAAAAAACTTTTTGTTACTTTTGTAACTTTTCATAATTTTCCTGGACAGGCGCAAACATAGGGGCTCTGTTTAAATTAATTAAAAAATTTGTAGAGTAACGTGACTCACAATTGGGACCCATATTGCTATTTTATTTAACAAAAATATTTTTAAAATTTTTATTTTTTATTTTATTTTATATTTTAATTTGACGGTTTGCTTTGATCTTTAGCAAGCTTCTTTGACATTCACTTTTGTGGAATTGTGTACAATATTTTCAATTGACGCCTTTTACACGTCAATTATTTCGACAAAATTTCTGTTTAGCGGAAAATAAATAATCATAATGTTCGGTTTTAGAACCCCTGATCACAAAACTAAAGACGTGGCTACGAATGAGGCCGAGGAACTGCAGACAGAACAAAACTTGACAGAGGCTGGGACCTCAGCAGTAAGCACAGACTCGGCAGCCAGTAAAGTTCGGACAAGCATAGGGGAAATTGAAGCCCGGTCGATAACACCGCCTATCCCACAGAAAACCAAGCCGGAGGAAAAGTCAAAGGCAATTACCACCTTAACAGCCCTTGACAAAAAACCCGCTCTGATAAAAGGGAAGGCGACGATGACCACGACCGAGGCGGAAACCGTACCCATAAGCAAACCCGGCCCGCAGAGAGTGAAAGCGTCTGCATCTGCCATTGTACCAAACCGCTCACCCAAGGCACCTCCTCAATATAAAAACCGTGTTGCTGAGGCTAGAGCATGTCTCACCAAGGCGAAGCTCCACCTGGGTAACAGCCGAAACTTAAAATCGGAAATAAAAAGTGAAGTGACAGAGGCTGTAGAGAGACTGTACATGTTGGTAAAAGAGTCGGAAGGAGAAAAGAATGTACAGCATGACGGGAAAAACAAGGAGGAAAGTGAAGCCAGAAAAATAGAGCCCCCCAGTGCAACCGGTGTATCGGATGTGCTCAAAATACAGTTCGAGGAGCACAGCAAATTATTAAAGGAAAGTAAGGAAGAGATGAATGAATTGAAGGAAATGCTGAAAAAGAGTCAAGAAATGTGCGAAAGTAGAGGATCATACGCGGACGTATTGGCTGGCTCGCCAAGAAAACCTCCTGGAACAATGGCCATGCATTCCATAATAATCACCTCTAAGGACGAACAGGAAACAGGAGAGCAGGTCTATGACAAAATAAGGAAAGTTGTAAACGCTAAAGAAGAAGGAGTTCGAATTGATAGAATACGGAAAGCTAAAGATAGGAAGATAATTGTCGGCTGTAGGAACAAGGAGGAAATTAGGAAAGTCAGAGACAAGATCAGGGAGAGGGATGGAGAGCTAAATGTAGAGGAGATCAAAAATAAAGACCCTCTTGTCATACTCTACGGCGTCCTCCAGAGTAACACGGACGAGGACGTAATCGGTGCTATCTGGGCGCAAAACAAACATTTGCTGAAGGACGCGTGCCCTGAAGAGGATCACATTGTGATCCGCTACAGGCGCAGAGCGAGAAACCCTCTCACCTCGCACATTGTGGCCCGGGTAACACCGAGAGTATGGCAAAGCCTCACCGACGCAGGGGCCGTACACATCGATATGCAGAGAGTCAGAGTCGCAGACCAATCCCCCCTGATACAGTGTTCCCGTTGTCTAGGGTACGGACATGGGAAGCGATTCTGTACCGAAGCGGTTGATGTGTGCAGCCACTGCGGCGGCCCCCACATGAAAACGCAGTGTGCTGATTGGCTCGCAGACGCTCTCCCGACCTGCACTAACTGTACAAAAGCCAAGATGGCCCGTAATGACCACAACGCCTTCAGCAATGACTGCCCGGTGAGGCGCAAGTGGGAAGCACTTGCGAGATCCACCGTGGCGTATTGCTGAGGGCGTCCAAGGCTACAATATAGTGCAGGCAAATCTCAGGAAGCAGCGGCTAGCGACCGATGAACTCTTCCTTGAGGCCGCGAAACGTAAAATAGCGGCCGCTCTCCTCCAGGAACCCTATGTCGGTGGTGTTAAAAAATTAAAAAGCTACAGGAGTACCAGGGTCTACCAGAGCGTTGACCAAGGAGAAGGAACTGTGAAGTCGGCTATTGTCATCATGGACCCAACACTTGACGTAACACAGTACCCGACACTCACCACAAACAACATCGTCGTGGTGGGGATCAGTACCAGCGCCTGGCAGGTAACCCTGGTGTCAGTATACCTGGAAAAGGACAAACCCATCGAACAGGACCTGGGACACCTCACTAAGATAGTGAAGGAAGTGGGAAATAAGAGGCTCATAATAGCTGGAGACGTAAATGCTTGGAGCACTTGGTGGGGAAGCACCAGCACAAACCCAAGAGGTGAGGAGCTGCGTAGTTTTGTCGATGAGATGGGGTTACAAATTCTAAACAGTGGCTATGTACCAACCTACGATTGTGTCAGAGGTGGAAAGCGCTACAGCAGCCATGTTGATGTAACCCTATGCTCGACCGACTTACTCGCCCTGGTGGAGGACTGGAAAGTCGAAGAAAACCTCACAAGCTCGGACCACAATGGCATAACATTTCGTTTACTTTTGGAAAAATCTACAGGAACACAAATTAAAAGAACAACCCGAATTTATAATACCAGGAAAGCCAATTGGGTCAGATTTCATGAGAAATTTGACCAATTGAGGGCGGAATACAGACTGACGGACATCGACATACTTAACATTAATAATATCAATAAATTAGAAAAAACCATTGTTAAATACTTAAAGGCAGTTACAAAAGCATGTTTGAAATCTATCCCGAAAATAAAAAATTCACAAATGTTTACCTTGCCATGGTGGTCCGAGACACTTGCGGAGTTGAAAAGAGAAGTCACCATCAGGAAGCGAAGAATTCGCTGCGCAGCTCCAGTCCGCAGATCCAGGGTTGTTGGAGAATATCTGGAAAAGAAAGAAGAGTATGAGCTTGCTGCAAACAAAGCCATTATAGAGAGCTGGAAGGATTTCTGTGGGAAACAGGACAGGGAAGGAGTATGGGACGGTATATACCGGGTCATCGGAAGAACGATGAAAAGGGAGGAGGACGTACCTCTTTGGGTTGAAGGAGTAGTGCTGGATGCAAAGGGTTCGGTAAAAGCTTTAGCGGAAACATTCTTCCCTGAAGATCTCCTAGAAGCCGACAACACCGAGCATCGGAGAATCAGGGAAGAAGCTGAAAAAGTGAATGGTGAGCAACAAGATGAACCTTACGACCCACCATTCACGCTCACCGAACTAAAAATAGCGACAGACTCTTTCAACCCGAAGAAAGCACCAGGGGCAGACGGCTTAACCGCAGACATCTGCAAAGAGGCGGTACGAAATGACCCTAACGTCTTCCTGAACCTCTTAAATCGCTGCTTGGAACTAGGTCATTTTCCCAATTCCTGGAAAGAGGCCACAGTCATCGTGCTTAGGAAGCCAGGAAAAGACACGTACACAGCCCCGAAATCGTACAGACCCATCGGACTGCTCCCGGTATTAGGGAAGATCTTCGAGAAGATGCTGGTTACCCGACTCAAGTTTCATCTGCTGCCGAGGATGAGTACTCGCCAGTACGGGTTCATGCCCCAGAAGAGCACCGAAGACTCCCTCTATACTCTTATGGAACACATCCGCGACAAAGTCCGAAATAAGAAAATCGTGACGATGGTATCCTTAGATATAGAGGGAGCATTCGACAGTGCATGGTGGCCTGCCATCAGAACCCGACTGGCTGAGGAAAAATGTCCTATAAACTTGAGACGGGTAATGGACAGCTATCTCCAAAACCGAAAAGTGACCCTTAGATATGCCGGTGAGGAATATACCAGGGATACCAGTAAGGGCTGTGTACAAGGTTCGATAGGCGGACCCATACTGTGGAACCTGCTCCTGGATCCACTGCTGAAAGACCTAGAAAGTAGAGGCGACTACGTGCAGGCGTTCGCAGACGACGTCGTCCTGATCTTCGACGGTGATACCGGTCAGCAGATCCAGAGTCGTGCCAATGAAACACTCGAACATGTTCGGGCGTGGGGAGTCAGAAATAAGTTGAAATTCGCGCCCCATAAAACCGTGGGCATGGTTATAACAAGGAAACTCAAATACGACTCCCCACGCCTGAGCATGGGCGGTGTGGGCATTGGCATGGCTAAGGAAATCAAACTGCTGGGACTCACCGTCGACGAGGGCCTCACTTTTAACACCCACGTCGCGAACGTCTGCAGGAAGTCGCTAAACTTCTATCGCCAACTCTCCAGGGCTGCCAAGGTGCAGTGGGGACTGCAGCCAGAAATTATTCACACCATCTACACGGCAGTCGTGGAGCCAACGATTTTATATGCAGCAAGTGCATGGGCACCCGCTTCAAACAAAATTGGGATCCGAAATGAATTAAATGTGGTCCAGCGAGGATTTGCACAAAAGATGGTCAAAGCGTACAAAACAGCATCACTTAACTCGGCTCTATTACTCGCTGGGTTGCTTCCGCTGGATATCAGAATCCGGGAAGCAGCCTTGCTTTACTTAGTAAAGAAAGGTAATCCCCAGCGAGTAATAGGCGACCGAGAATTGGAAAAGTTGGTGCCCTACAGAGACGCACCACACCCAGCACTCCAACAAGAACTTACGTTCACATGCCTGGTAGACGCAGCAGCATTAGAACAATGTAACAACGATGGCCTAAACATATACACCGATGGCAGTAAAATAGAAGGGAAAGTCGGCGCAGCTCTGTCCATATGGGACGGAGCTGCGGAGATTAGTACCCGCAAACTAAAGTTGGATAATTGCTGCTCCGTCTACCAGGCAGAGTTGCTGGCACTGTGCGAGGCCACGGAAAAAGCACTTAAGAGTCCGAAACATCTTTGCAATGTGTACTGCGACTCTAGGTCCGCTCTTGAAACGGTTACAGACCTCACTTCCCTCCATCCCCTTGCCGTAAAAACAAGAGTCAATATTACCCAAATAAAGAAACAAGGTAAAGTGGTAAACTTGTATTGGATCAAGGCTCACGCGGGGCTGGAGGGAAACGAAAGAGCGGACGAGCTAGCAAAGAGCGCAGCACTACATTCGAAAGCCAGGCCAAACTACGACAGCTGCCCGGTTTCATTTGCCAAGCGGCAAATCCGATTGGAGTCGCTTGACGAATGGAACCGGCGCTATCAGAGTGGAGAGACGGCATCAACAACGAAGGTGTTTTTCCCGGACGCCGTAGAAGCTTATGGCATTCTCAAACACATTAAGCTGGACCCAATTATCGTGCAAGTTCTAACAGGACATGGCGGATTCTCCTCGTACTTATACCGGTTCAAGTGCAAGGAGAGTCCGGCATGTATCTGCGATCCGGAGGTCGAAGAAAGTGCCCTGCACGCCATTGTCAACTGCCCAATTTATGGTAAACAGAGATTCAATATCGAAAATTTAATTGACGTAGATGTTAAGATGGAGAATATATGTAAAATAATAAAAGATAAAAATGTTAGATATAAGTTTATCGAATACTGTAAAAATATAGCTAAAGATGTAATAAATAGGAATAAGTAGAGATATAAGAAGCGCACTGCTATATACTATAGATATATAGCAATTGCTTTAGTATTAAATATTGTAAATAAAAAACATATATAGGATACAATACTAGAGATAAAAACTGAAAATTGTAAATTAGACCTAAGATTAATAAAAATTGTTTAAAACTTGTTTACCTTATGTGTAGATTAGGCACTGGTATCCCCCAGTGGAATGTGTGAAAGATATGATGGATGAAAGAAAGAAATAGGATGCGGAAAGAAAGTAGAAAGAATGACTGTAAAAAATGACTCTGATCATGTCAGAGGTTATCTGTAGGATAGCTCGCGGGCCGGGACGAGGTGTACGCTCCCGGACAGGAAAAAAAAAAAAAAAAAAAAAAAAAAAAAAAAAAAAACCTAACCTAACCTAACCTAACCTAACCTAACCTAACCTAACCTAACCTAACCGAGTAGTAGTAGTAGATATATCTTCTTCTATACTTTCCCCAATATAGGTGTGTCATACCTCTATAGAAGCGGATTCACGTCCCGAACACGATTAAACAATAAAAATCGAACAATATTAATTAGGGAAAATTTTATAGGTATTTTGGTAGTTTCTGACAGAAAATATCAAAATTTCAACTTTCAAACATTTCCATTAGAGTCCCCTACAGTCCGACTGGGTGTGTGATACCATCCAAGACGCAGCTCCGTCCCCCCTACACAACCTGCAAAAAATAAAATTTATTAGTATTATAGTTTAGAAATAATAGCGTTTTTCCTCAAAATCTTAGTGAAAAATCTTCAAATTTTAGGCATAACTTCGTAATTTTTCACCCGTTTGTCACTTTTTTGGAGTGCAAATTCGCTTGCGGAGCTCGTACGCACCCCACGCACCCGCCCGCAGCGCCAAAAACCCCAAAAAGCGACGACAATTTTCAAATTTTGGCCCGCCCACCCACCCTTTTGTGTTTGCCGACATTAAGGAGGTGAACTTTTTAAACATATGACGAAAAACAATTTGTAAATTGTGTAACCTTTTATAATTTTACTGGATAGGCGCAAGGGTAGGGGCTCTGATTTAATTAATTATAAAATTTGTAGTGACGTGACTCAGAATTTAGGGACCCATATAGATATATCATTTAACAAAAATATTTTTAAATATTTTTATTTTTTATTTTAATTCGACTTGTTTGCTTGACTTTTAAGCAAGCATCCTTGACACTCACTTTGGTGAAATTTTATGTAGAAATCCTTTTGTTTGACGCTTTTACACGTCGTTCTTAGTTAGTGGACTTCACTTTTGTGAAAAATCATAGTGACACAAGCACGGTCTGTGTTTGTTGTAATATTTATATATAGTTTACTTTAATATAAAGGCGACCTTCAAAATGTTCGGCTTCAGAACGCCCGCAAAAAATCAGACTGACCCGGAGTTAGTCGCAATAGAGTCCGACAATGAGGCAGGACCCTCGGAACAGTCGAAAAACGTCCGTAAAAGTATTGGGGAATGGGAGTCTGGACAACCGGAGGCTAGCACCATCCCTCCATCTCCCAAAAAGACCCAAACGGTTGGAGTTCCAAAGCCCAAACCACTGGCAATACGTAGATTGTCGACGGAGGCAGCGCGGAGCCCACCCAAGAAAACGGCTTCAAAGTGCTCTGACCGGGTGTCAGAAGCGAGATCGTGGGTTTGTAAAGCTAAGGCCCACCTGACGAACTCTAGGAACTTAAAGACAGACATCAAAGCTGGAGTTACGGAAGCCATTGACCGTCTCTATCAACTGGTGAAGGAGACGGACTCGGTAAAGGGACAGAGTAACAGACTCCCACAAGATTCCGACTCCAAGCATGAGATTGATATCGAGAAGCAAAATCAAAAGGACCAGGAACTTGGAAACAAAATAGACCAGCATATGACACTTCTCAAAGAACACAGTGAAAAGCTAGGAACACTGAAAGAGATGCTAGAGAAGCACCGAGCCGATGACCTAAAAAGAGCAAACACGGCTAATAATATGGAAAAGCTTCTGAGCGAAGTGCAAGAGATGCGCAAGACCTCCGAGGAGACGGTGAGAAAAGTCTCTTCTCTGCAGGAATCTGTGCCCTCGTATGCCGAAGTTCTATGCAGACCGACCAACACGAGTAGTCCAGCGAAACTCAGCACAAAGCACTCCATCATAGTGTCTTCAGACATTGAAAAAGACACGAGTGAGGAAGTGCTAGGTAAGGTCCGGGAAGCATTGGACGCCAAGACAAACGGTCTCCAAGTAACCAGGGTGCGAAAAATTAAAAACCAAAAGGTCGTCATTAGTTGTAGTACAAAAAACGAAGCGACCAGATTGTCGGAAAAAATCGCCGAAAAAAATAAAAATTTAAAAGTTGAGGAGGCGAAAAACAAAGACCCGCTTATAATACTTAAAAACCTCCTATCTTATAATAAAGATGATGAAATAGTGTCATCACTCAGGTCCCAGAATGCAGGTCTTCTGGGTGACCTGGCAGAAAATGACTTTAGGGCCATAGTGAGGTATAGACGTAGAGCGAGAAACCCACACGAAAACCACGTGGTGCTACAGGTGTCCCCGACGTTGTGGCAAAAACTGACAACAGCCAAGCGGGTTCATATCGACCTGCAATATGTGGTAGTGCAGGATCAGTCTCCACTCGTACAGTGCACTAGATGTTTGGGATACGGGCACGGGCGCAGGCTATGCAAGGAGCCAGCAGACCTATGTAGCTTCTGCGCCGGCCCACATCACCGAGCGGATTGCCCGGCATACATGGCGGGGGAGACCCCAACATGCCGCAACTGCAGGATGGCCAAATCCTTTGAGACCGGCCACAACGCGTTCGATGGGGAGTGCCCAGTACGCAAGCGATGGGACGCAATAGCGAGATCGAGTGTTGCGTACTGTTAAGACAAGGGCACTCAAAGAACCACGGACGCACCAAAGCTATACAAAATGTTGCAGGCAAACCTGCAAAGGAAGAAACTGGCGACCCAGGAGCTATTCCTAGAAGCCCGGAAAAGGGATATTAGCTTCGCACTCGTCCAAGAGCCCTACACAGGTTCTGAAGGGGAACTCAAGCGGTACACAGGCACTCGAATATTACAATGTGAGCGGAACAGGACCAAACTGGTAAAAGCAGCCATTGTAGTATTCGACGACAACATCGAAGTCCTATATGACCAGACAATGATCACCGAGAACATAGTTATGACTTGCGTGAAAACGGCAAAATGTTCCATCGGATTGGTCTCGGTCTATTTCGAGGACAGCCTGCCGCTTGAACCGTACCTGGACAGACTCAAACTGCTCATGGAAACAGTGCGAATGGACAAAATCCTAATAGGGGGCGACATCAACGCGTGGAGTACGTGGTGGGGTAGTATATGCGAGAACGACAGAGGCGAACTCTACAGGGGCTTCCTGGACGAGATGGATATGCATATCCTTAATCACGGAGCTGACCCTACATTTGACACAGTCCGAGGTGACCGCGTCTTTACGAGCTGTGTCGATGTAACTGTCTGCTCTCCAAACATGCTGCGATATATCAGGGACTGGAGAGTAGATAAGTCTGTCACAAGCTCCGATCACAACGCGATAGCATTCCATCTCGAACTGGATAGGCCTCTGGAAGTGAGGAAGCCAAAGTCTACTCGTGTTTACAACACCCGAAAAGCCGACTGGAGTCGGTTCACCGAGGAACTCAAAAATGCTCTGGAGGGGAATAAAGTTACAGCAGAAAACATAGCCAAAATAGAGTGTCAAGAACAGCTAGAACTTTTAATACAAAGCTACATAGAGTCTATACACTTGGCATGTAGAAACACTATTCCCCTACTAAGACCTAATAACAAAAAGGAGTACTTACCTTGGTGGACCGATGAACTGGAACGCTTGAAGGGTGTTGTAATCACGATGAGACGAAGGATTAAAGGCGCCGCTCCCCGAAGACGCAAGCACGTGGTAAAGGAATACCTGGAACATAAAAGCACATACGAATATGAAGCCAGTAAAGCTCAAACTGATAGTTGGAAAGCGCATTGCACCAAACAAGAAAAAGAAAGCATGTGGGACAGCATTTACAGGGTGATCAGAAGCAAGACAGAGAGACGTGAAGATCAACTCTTGGAGGAAAATGGAGCCACTCTATCTGCGGAAAAGTCGGTTGAGTTGCTAGCTAAAACGTTCTTCCCGGACGACAATAACCTCGAGGATCTTAAGATCCACGAAGGGATTAGACGACTAGCGGAAACGCTATGCGACTCAACGTCTGACGATACCAACGACCCACAGTTCACTGTGGCTGAACTAAATTGGACAATAAGTGGCCTCAACCCCAAGAAATCTCCAGGACCAGATGGATTCACGGCGGATATATGCCTGAGAGCTATATTAGCTGCGAAAGAAGTCTTCCTGGAGATCCTCAATAAGTGCTTGTCACTGTCTTGCTTCCCATCACCCTGGAAGGAGGCGGCTGTGGTAGTGCTTCGGAAACCCGGGAAAAGCGACTACAGCCAGGCAAAGTCGTACCGACCGATTGGGCTATTGTCAGTTCTGGGAAAGGTCTTAGAAAAAATGATGGTAAGAAGACTCAGATGGTATATTCTACCGAAGACCAATCCCAGACAGTACGGCTTTGTCCCCCAACATAGCACAGAGGATGCGCTGTACGACCTCATGGAACAGATCCAGACCAACTTGAGGAGCAAGAAGATGGTGGTCATTGTGTCACTTGACATCGAAGGTGCGTTTGATAGTGCATGGTGGCCAGCCATCAAATCCCAGCTGATCAAACTGAAATGCCCCCTGAACCTGAGACGACTCGTGGATAGCTACTTTGAAGGTAGACGGGTAGTTGTCACCTACGCCGGAAAAACATATGGCAAGAACACCAACAAAGGCTGTGTCCAAGGTTCAATAGGGGGACCAACATTTTGGAATCTGCTGCTGGATCCACTCCTCAATGACTTGGCTGCTCAAGGAGTGTACACGCAGGCTTTTGCCGACGATGTTGTTCTGATGTTTTCCGGGCACTCAGCCCTCAAAATTCAGGAAAAGGTCAACCAGACTCTTGCATATGTGCGCGATTGGGGTGTCAAAAATAAGCTCAAATTTGCGCCACATAAAACAAATGCCATGGTCGTTACCAAAAAGCTTAAATTTGATACTCCAATCATGCACATGGGTGGGCTTGACATACCTGTCGTCGAAGAAATTAAGCTGCTCGGCCTTACGATAGACAACAAACTCACCTTCAATAAACACGTGCAAAATGTCTGTCGTAAGGCCGCAGACATATACAAGCGGCTCGCAATGGCGGCAAAAATCGAATGGGGGCTGAACCCGGACATCATCAGAATAATATACGTGGCCGTAATAGAGCCTATAGTTATGTACGCCTCGAGCGTATGGGCGTCGGCAGCGAAGAAAATCATGGTGCAGAAACAACTAAACACCATCCAACGCAGGTTTGCACAAAAAATCTGCAGAGGCTATCGGACGGTGTCTCTCAACGCAGCGCTAGTGTTGGCGGGACTGCTTCCTTTAGACCTTCGTATACAGGAAGCAGCCCAGCTTTACGAAGCGAAGAGAGGAAAACCATCGTTACTGCCTCATGACAAATGGCAAATCGAGAAAAGTGTCTGCTACCTTAAAGCTCAGCATCCGGCCCACGAGCAGGAGGTTGTTTTCTCCTGTCTCAACGATATGCTGCCCGACACCCTGGAACAACTATCTGATATCCCGTCCACCCGGATTTACACAGACGGGAGCAAGATGGAGGGTAAAGTCGGCGCAGCATATACGTACTGGAGAAATGGGCGGGAAATAAAAACGAAAAAGATGAGACTCGAGTCGTTCTGCACAGTCTTCCAAGCTGAGCTCTACGCAATGTACCAAGCTACAGAACTACTGCTGAAGGAGAAGCAAGACGCGGTGGCTGTGCTGAGCGACTCGAGATCTGCTTTGGAAATGATTCAAAGCCCGGAAACCTTCCACCCCTTGGGTTTCGCAATAAGACGCAATCTTGCCAGTCTGAAAACCAAGGGGTGTGACGTAAAGCTGTATTGGGTGAAGGCACATGCTGGACTTCCCGGCAATGAAAGGGCGGATGAGCTGGCAAAGCAGGCTGCTCTCTATACCAAGTGTTCGGCACATTACGACAAATGCCCAATTTCGTTTATCAAAAACCAAATACGAGAAGCCACTATTAATTCTTGGAGCCTCAGATATAAGGCGGGAACAACAGCGGAAGTAACAAAGACTTTTCTTCCCAATGTTACTGAGGCATATAAGATACTAAAAGAAAACAGACTTACTCCAATTTTGACACAGGTGCTGACCGGGCATGGGGGGTTCTCTGCTTACTTGAATAGGTTCAAGTGTAAGGACAGCCCCTCTTGTATCTGTGACTCCAGCAAAGATGAGAAAATTCTCCATCTGCTGCTCGAATGCCCCAAATACGGTGCGGACAGGTGTGACCTGGAATCTGTAACAAATATAAAGTTAACCGAAGCCTCACTGTGTGAGATGATGGCCGGAAAAGATTCCAGGCCGTACCTGTTCGCCTTCTGTACGAAGGTGGCACAGGATGTTATTAATAGGAATAGGACACGGTGATACTGAGTATCATCGTGTGCTATCGTCATTTAACCTGAAAAAAATATGTGTAACACATAGTTCTTAAGAACTATGATGATTGCACATATGCTGTTAAAAATAGCTAAATTAAATTAATGTTGTCAGTACGAGTAAAAAAACAGAAAAAAAAAAAAAAAAAAAAAAAAAAAATTATCAAGGTCAGTTTTCAAAGTAGAAATAACAAACATCTAATACTATATTGTATACCTTCTTTATACCTATCAATACGGTGGACGGCAGGGGAGAGGACATGTCAGGTGCCCTCGAAGAATTAAATATGCAGGTACTGAATCAAGGAGACACACCCACCTTCGACACAATTAGGGGAGGGATCTCCTACACGAGCCATCCCGACGTGACAGCCTGCTCAATCGATATGCTGCACCTGATTGATGGTTGGCGGGTGCTGGACGATCTCACGCACTCGGATCACAACGGCATAATCTTTAATATTTCTCTGAAAAGATCAAAAGGGGTAAGTGTGGATAGAACAACCAGATTATTTAACACAAAAAAGGCTAATTGGGTTCAGTTTCGTGAGAAACTGGACCAATTAAAAATAGAAAATAACATAAACAAAACAGAAATAGACAACATAACAAGTAAAGTAGAATTAGAAGAAATAGTCAAGAAATACACAAATGTAATAACTCAAACATGCACACACACCTTACGTAAAAAGAAGAAAAAAGAAACACTTACCCAACCGCCGTGGTGGTCCGAAGAACTCGCCAAACTGAAGAGAAGAGCAATCACCCTGAGACGTCGAATACGATGTGCAGCGCTGTCACGAAGACCTCGAGTCGTGGATGAGTACCTGCAAGCAAAAGAAAATTTTTTAAGTGAAGTGGAGAGAGCAAAGACCCAGAGTTGGAAGAAGTTTTGTGAAAAGCAGGATAGAGAAGGGGTTTGGGAGGGGATCTATAGAGTGATAGGGAGGACATCCACCAGACAGGAAGAGATACCCTTGGTGAAAGATGGTCGGCAGATCGATCAGAAAGATTCGGCCAAAGTTCTTGCCGACATCTTCTACCCGGAGGACAATGAAGAAGAAGACAATGCAGACCACCGTCAGACCAGAGAAATAGCCCAAAGTATAAATGATGCGGCCCATGATGAACACCATGATCCGCCATTTACAGCAGAGGAGCTTCGTGCTGCGGTGGAAAGCTTTGATCCGAAGAAAGCCCCGGGAGCTGATGGTTTCACGGCCGATATCTGCAGCCAGGCTATCAGCAGCGATCCAGAGATCTTCCTCGCATTAGCGAGCAAGTGCCTGGTTTTCTCACACTTTCCGACCATCTGGAAAGAGGCCACAGTCGTGGTCTTGAGGAAACCAGGTAAAGATGACTATACGAACCCTAAGTCATACAGACCAATCGGACTGCTACCGGTCATGGGGAAGATCCTGGAAAAGCTGATCGTGGGCAGGATGAAATGGCACCTCCTACCAAAAATGAGTACTCGCCAGTATGGCTTTATGCCAAAGAAGAGCACCGAAGACTCCCTCTATGACTTGATACAGTACATCAACGGAAAACTAGATCAGAAGAAGATTGTTACCGTTATATCACTGGACATAGAGGGAGCCTTCGACAGCGCATGGTGGCCGGCCATTAGAGTCAGACTGGCTGAGGAAAGTTGTCCTGTAAACGTGCGGAGACTTATCGATAGCTACCTGCAAGATAGGAGAGTTCGAGTGAGGTATGCTGGAGTAGAGTACGCAAAGGACACAAATAAAGGATGCGTCCAAGGTTCCATCGGAGGCCCAATTATGTGGAACCTCCTCTTGGATCCCCTCCTGAAGGGGCTCGAAAGACGAAGGGACTATGGACAGGCTTTTGCGGACGATGTCGTATTAGTCTTTGACGGGGACACAGCTGTAGAGATCCAGCGACAGGCGAATGCCGCCCTCGCTTATGTCAGGGAGTGGGGTATCAGAAACAAGCTCAAATTTGCGCCGAGCAAAACAAACGCAATGACCATCACTCGCAAACTGAAGTATGATACACCACTCCTGCGCATGGGCGGGGTCGACATCGGCATGTCGCAAGAAGTAAAGATCCTGGGGCTCACTATAGACAATAAGCTAACTTTCAACAGCCATGCTGCTAACGTCTGTAAAAAGGCTATCAACATATATAAGCAGCTGTCTAGAGCCGCCAGGAGTAGTTGGGGCCTTAGCCCAGAGATTATAAGGATCATTTACACAGCAGCTGTGGAACCAGTAATAATGTACGCGGCAGGCGTGTGGGGACCAGCAACGAGAAAGATTAGTATCCAGAAGCAGCTAAACGCGGTACAGAGAGGCTTCGCCCAAAAGCTCACAAGAGCGTACCGCACCGTCTCCCTGAACTCAGGACTGGTCCTGGCCGGGATACTCCCACTCGACCTCAGGATACAGGAGGCAGCCGCACTGTACGAGGTGAAGAGGGGGGTACCTCGACCAGAGCTAGTGGACAGGGAGGTGGAGCGGCAGATACCATACGCTCAAACAATGCATCCGGCAGAGCATATCAGCCTGGGTTTTGTCAGTCTGATAGACCAGGAACAACTAAACGCTTATGACGTCCAAGAGGTCAAAATCTTCACCGATGGCAGTAAGATGGAGGGTGAGGTCGGAGCAGCACTGTCCGTATGGTCCGGTGATGCCGAGATCAAAGCCCTCAAATTCAAACTGCCATCATATTGCACGGTCTATCAGGCTGAACTATTGGCAATATGCAAGGCCACGCGAGAGATCCTCAAACGCTCAGAACAGACCTTTGGGATATATAGTGACTCCAGTTCAGCGCTCCAGACAATCACTAACAATGGCTCCTTACACCCCTTGGCCGAGGAGACACGGGAAAACCTCAGAACCTGCAAAATCCAAAATAAGGAAGTCTCCTTATTTTGGATCAAAGCCCATGCGGGACTGCAGGGTAATGAGCGCGCAGATCAGCTTGCGAAAGAGGCCGCGCAGAATACCAAAAGACGGCCCGATTACGACAGTTTCCCGGTCTCCTACGCAAAGCGGCTGATTCGTCTCGGAGCGCTCGAAAAATGGAACCAGCGGTACAAGGCCGGAACGACAGCTGGAGTCACAAAAATCTTCTTCCCAGATGCCATACAAGCCTATAAAATCGTCCGCGACTTCGTTCCCACCAGCCAAACGACCCAAGCTTTAACGGGGCACGGTGGGTTCTCCGAATACTTGAACCGATTCAAGTGTAAGGAGAATCCATCGTGCATCTGTGACCCAGATGAAAGCGAAACGATAGTCCATGTATTATTCGAGTGCCCCGTCTTCGCTCTAAAAAGATACGAAACCAGTACTTTGTTGGATATGGACATTACTACAGAGAACTCCAATAAAATCATGGTAAATAAAAATATGAGAGACCAGTTTCTTAGATTTTGTACTGAAATTGTCAATATAGTAGGAATAAGAAACAAATAGGTAAGAAAATATGGTGAATATATATTTTGAAAATATATATAAACAGCATAGAAAATAAAGTAAATAAATATAGGTAATTCAGTTCTGCTAGGAAATAAATGTAAAATATATAAATATACAAGAGATTAAGTTATAAGTAAAGTAGTAAAATATAGGAATATTAAATAAATGGAGTAAGACTCCCTAAACCCAAACGGGGAATAGTGTTATTGCATCCCATCGTAAATAAAGAAATGAAAACAGACTTTGATTATTTTTAACATCAAAGGAACAAGTAAAAAAAAAAAAAAAAAAAAAAAAAAAAAAAAAAAAAAAAAAACCTAACCTAACCTAACCTAACCTAACCTAACCTAACCTAACCTAACCTAACCTAACCTAACCTAACCTAACCTAACCTAACCTAACCTAACCTAACCACATAGAGCATGCTCTATGTGCCTGGGCTACGGTCACGGTAGACGTTTCTGCACCGAAACCATCGAACGATGTTGCCACTGTGGAGGCCCCCATATGAAATCAAAGTGCGATGTTTGGCTTGCTGCCGCGACCCCCACATGTACCAATTGCGTTCGCGCAAAGTGTGACAAAACCGACCATAGCGCGTTCAGTCAAGAATGCCCGGTCCGAAGGAAGTGGGAGGCACTGGCCAGAGCCACAGTAGCATATTGCTAAGGTAGCTCCAGGCGCACCATCCAGACTGACCAAGTACACTGTGGCACAGGCGAACTTGCAGCGCAAGCAGCAGGCCACCAATGACATTCTCTTAGAAGCCACAAAAGCCAGAATGGCGGTTGCACTGCTCCAGGAGCCGTATGTGGGTGGGCTTGGTAGAATGAGAGACTACAACGGGGTCCGGATCTTTCAGAATGACAACCAACACGGAGATACCGTAAAGGCGGCAATCGTTGTCTTCGATAGCGACATTGATGTCGTGCAATACCCGGACCTTACAACAAATAATGTTGTTGTCATCAGACTGAAGACACGAGCCTGGGAAATCGTTGTGGTGTCGTTCTACCTTGAACCTAAGCCCAAACCCATACAGCCATACTTGGAGCAGCTAAAGCATATAGTAGAACGATTTGGGTGCAGAATAGTCATTGGTGGTGACTCAAACGCAAAGAGTACATGGTGGGGAAGTACGAATGAGAATGAAAGAGGAGCGGAAATGTCGGGAGCGATAGAGGAAATGAATATGCAGGTACTCAACCAGGGCGATACACCTACTTTTGATACGATTCGAGGTGGAAAATCGTACTCCAGTTTCGTGGACATAACGGCATGCACGTCGGACCTCTGCGACTACGTTGAAAACTGGCGAGTTGATGACGGGTTAACATGTTCGGACCACAACACCATTCTGTTCGAAATTAGCCTTTCGAAGTCAAAAGGGACTAGTATCAGCAGGACAACCCGAAAATTTAATACCAAAAAAGCGAACTGGTCCCACTTTCATGAGAAAATGGGGCAGTTACTATTAGAACAAAATTTAAACATATTAGAAATTAAAAAAATAAAAAATATTATAACATTAGATGAAATCGTAGTAACATATATCCAAATTATAATTCAGGCATGTCACAGTAGTATCCCAACAAAAAAGGTCACCTGCATACTTAAGTTCCCATGGTGGACGGAAGAGCTGGACAAACTCAAGCAGGATATGAACACAAAGAGACGTAGAATCCGATGTGCAGCGCCGGTCCGGAAGCGGAAGGTGGTTCAGGAGTACCTGGAAGCAAAAGAGATGTTTGAAAGTGAGGCTGTAAGAAGACAGATTGAAAGTTGGAAAGAATTCTGTGGGAAGCAAGAGATGGAAGGGTTATGGGAGGGAATATATAGAGTGATGAGAAGGACTGAAAGGAGAAAGGAAGATCTGCCGTTAATTAAAGATGGAATAGTGCTAAATTCAAAAGAGTCTACTAAATTACTTGCAGAGACTTTCTTCCCGATAGACAGCAAGGAGGGCGAAAATGAGGACCAGAAGCGCATTAGGGCAGAAGCAAAAACCGTAAATATGGTGGATCATGATGAACATGACCCACCATTTACGCTAGAAGAGCTTGCCTCTGTAAAAAAGAGCTTTAATCCCAAGAAAGCCCCAGGTGAGGATGGCCTGACTTCTGACATATGTGAGCATGCTATTGATCAAGACCCAGGACTTTACCTATCACTGGCAAACAAGTGCCTTGAATTAAGTCACTTCCCAACGATCTGGAAGGAGGCAATTGTGGTAGCCCTAAGGAAACCAGGAAAGGCAAAATACACGGAGCCAAAGTCGTACAGACCGATTGGGCTATTGCCAGTGATGGGTAAAATCTTGGAAAAGATGCTTATAAATAGGATCAAATGGCATATGCTCCCAAAACTATGCCCCAAACAATACGGTTTTATGCCCCAAAAAAGTACCGAGGACTCCCTCTATGTCTTAGTGAATCAAATACGAGAAAAACTCCAACAACGCAAACTTATAACATTGATATCACTAGACATAGAGGGAGCCTTCGACAACGCGTGGTGGCCTGCCATAAGGGTACGATTGGCGGAAGAGGGCTGTCCACAAAACCTGAGACGCCTCATCGACAGTTACCTTCATGACCGAACGGTAAAGGTTCGATATGCTGGGGAAGAAGTTAAAAGAGGAACAAACAAGGGATGTGTTCAGGGGTCGATAGGGGGTCCCGTCCTCTGGAACCTGCTTATCGACTCTCTGCTAAAAGGGCTCGAAAGTAGAGGGGACTACTGCCAAGCCTTCGCGGACGATGTAGTTCTATTGTTCAGTGGAGACACAGCGGTGGAGGTCCAGCGCCAAGCAAACGCAGCACTCGCCTTTGTCCGGGAGTGGGGAGTCAGATATAAGCTCAAGTTCGCACCGCAAAAAACGAATGCGATGATAATCACGCGAAAGCTTAAATATGACTCCCCCCACCTGTCAATGGGAGGCGTTGACATCGAAATGGTGAAGGAGATAAAAATTCTAGGGCTCACCATCGATAACGGCCTTACATTTAACAGCCATGTAGGCAACGTTTGCAAAAAGGCGTTGGGTCTCTACCAGCAGATTGCTAGAGCTGCTCGAGTTGGCTGGGGTCTCCACCCAGAGATCATAAAGACAATATACAAAGCTGTAGTGGAACCAGTCGTTGTATATGCCGCAAGTGTTTGGGCTCCCGCTACAGAAAAAATCAGTGTGCAAAAGCAACTGAATGCTGTTCAGCGGGGTTTTGCACAAAAGTTGTGCAAAGCGTATCGCACCGTCTCCCTGAACTCGGCGTTGGTGCTAGCTGGGATACTTCCTCTCGACCTCAGAATACAAGAGGCAGCCGCGTTGTATGAGACGAAGAGAGGAATTCCCCGGCTGGCACTAGGAGATAGGGAGATGGAATGCATGGAGCCGTTCGCTAATCTACCCCATCCAGCTGACCATATGTGCCTTGAGTTCATTAGACTGGTGAACCAAGCTGAAGTAGACGCATATAAGCACCAAGAAGTGCGGATATTTACGGACGGCAGTAAGATAGAAGGCAAGGTTGGAGCAGCATTATCCCAATGGAATGATGTTGCCGAAACCAAAAGCCGGAAGTTGAAGCTGTCGTCCCATTGCACGGTTTATCAGGCGGAACTCCTGGCCATATGCGAAGCCACAAAAGCGATCGCGAACAGTCCAAAAGAAACCTTTGGCATATACAGCGACTCCAGATCAGCTCTTGAAACGGTAACAAATAACCGCACTATACACCCGCTGGCAGTAGAGACCCGAAGAAACGTGAGGAAAATCAAGGAACAGGGAAAGACCTTGAGCTTGTTCTGGGTGAAAGCCCATGCAGGGCTCACAGAGAACGAGCGCGCCGATGAGCTCGCGAAAGACGCGGCTCTAAATAGTAAGAAAAAGCCTGACTACTGCTACTGCCCGATTTCATTTGTCAAGCGAGAAATCCGAAATGACTCGCTTGACAAATGGAATCAGAGGTACAAAAACTGTGAGACTGCCGGAGTTACCAAGATGTTCTTTCCTTGCGCGATAAACTCATATAAAATAGTAAGACAGATTGAGCCTACGGGTATACTGACCCAAATTCTGACCGGACATGGTGGGTTCTCCGAATACTTGAACCGTTTCAAGTGTAAGGACGACCCATCATGTCCGTGTGAGCCTGGTACGTTGGAAACCGTGGAGCATATCCTTCTCGATTGCCCAATTTATAGCATAGACAGGTACGAGACAGAGCAAAAATTAGGCAAAAAGTTGCAAAAAGCGACACTAAATGTAATGTTAGCAGATAAGAATGATAGAATAAGTCTCATAGAATATTGTAAGCAAATAGGAAACAAAGTGATAGCAAAAAATAAAAAGTAATGTATTAAAATGTATGTTATATATATTATTGAATATATACTAACAGCATTAGAAATAAGTAGTTATAAAATAAATAATGTTTAAAAGCAAAAGATGGAACGCTTTGTACATAAATTTTGTTGATGCCAAAATCACGATGTCTCTGCAAAAATTTGTCTTAGTATATAAGAAAAATTATAGTAAATAAAAAAAGAAAAAAAATAAATGTACAACTAGTTATAAGAAGCACATATTGTAAACAGATATATGAATAAATAAAATTTCTTGTCCTGTTCTCCCTCATTAGTATATAATAGCCACTGGTGTCCCCCCAGTGAAGGTATGTAAGATGTGATGAATGAAAGAAAGACAAAGTATGCAGAATGAAAGAACGAAGAACGATTGGATACACAAGGACTCTGATTCTCGTCAGAGGAAAATGTAGGCTAGCTCGCGGGCCGGGACGAGGTGTACGCTCCCGGACAGGAATAAATAAAAAAAAAAAAAAAAAAAAAAAAAAACCTAACCTAACCTAACCTAACCTAACCTAACCTAACCTAACCTAACCTAACCTAACCTAACCTAACCTAACCTAACCTAACCTAACCTAACCTAACCTAACCTAACCTAACCTAACCTAACCTAACCTAACCTAACCTAACCTAACCAGGTGGCCAGCGATCAGAGTCCGTTTGGCAGAGGAGAGGTGCCCAATAAACCTCAGAAGATTAGTGGACAGTTACCTCCAGAACAGAACGGTGCGGCTCAGATACGCAGGCGAAGAAGTGCTTAGGGCGACGGATAAGGGATGCGTCCAGGGATCGATTGGGGGTCCGATCCTTTGGAATTTGCTCCTTGATCCGTTGCTCAAGGAACTGGAAAAAAGGGGTGACTACTGCCAGGCTTTTGCGGATGACGTGGTTCTCCTGTTTGATGGAGACACAGCAACAGACGTTCAGCGTCGTGCAAATGCCGCTCTCGCCTATGTCCGGGAGTGGGGAATCAAAAATAAATTAAAGTTTGCTCCGCATAAAACGAACGCGATGCTGCTAACAAACAAGCTAAAATTTGATACCCCACTCCTGAACATGGGCGGGATCGACATTGGCATGGCGAAGGAAATAAAAGTCCTGGGGCTGACTATAGACAACAAGCTTACTTTTAACAACCATGTAAGCAACGTCTGTAGGAAGGCCCTAGGATTTTATAAACAACTCGCTAGAACGGCTAGGATCAGCTGGGGTCTCCATCCGGAAATAATCCGAGTTATCTACATAGCAGTAGTAGAACCGGTGATTATGTACGCCGCAGGTGTATGGGCATCTGCAACCTACAAACTTTGCGTGCAGAAACATCTTAATACGGTACAGCGAGGATTTGCTCAGAAACTGTGCAAAGCGTATCGCACCGTCTCCCTGAACTCGGCACTGGTACTGGCTGGAATACTACCTCTCGACCTCAGAGTACAAGAAGCAGCCGCATTGTACGAGGCAAAGAGAGGGGTCGCCCAGCCAGTGCTAGGAGACAGGGAGGTGGAGTGCATGGAACTGTACGTAAACAAACCCCATCCGGCGGAGCATGTGGCCTTGGAGTTCGTCGACCTGGTGAACCAAGAAGAAGTAGATGCACACACCAACCAAGACATCAGAATATACACGGACGGCAGCAAAATTGACGGTAAAGTCGGAGCCTCACTATCTCTTTGGAGAAATGAGGCCGAGACCAAAAACCGAAAATTGAAGCTGCCGTCCTATTGCACTGTATACCAGGCCGAACTACTTGCCATATGCGAAGCCACCAGGGAGATACTTAAAAGCTCAAAGACCACCTTCGGCGTATATAGCGAAACGGAGAATCAGGGAAGAAGCTGAAAAAGTGAATGGTGGACAACAAGCTGAACCTTGCGATCCACCATTCACGCTTACCGAACTCAAAATGGCGACTGACTCCTTCAACCCGAAGAAAGCTCCCGGTGCAGATGGCATCACTGCAGACATCTGCAGAGAGGCAGTTCGGAATGACCCTAGTGTCATTCTGAACTTATTAAACCGTTGCCTCGAGTTCGGCCATTTTCCTAATAACTGGAAGGAGGCCACGGTAATCGTCCTAAGGAAGCCAGGAAAAGACACGTACACAGCCCCGAAATCGTACAGACCCATAGGACTGCTCCCGGTACTAGGGAAGATCTTCGAGAAGATGCTGGTTACCCGACTCAAGTTTCATCTGCTGCCGAGGATGAGTACTCGCCAGTACGGGTTCATGCCCCAGAAGAGCACCGAAGACTCCCTCTATACTCTTATGGAACACATCCGCGATAAAGTTAAAAACAAGAAAATCGTGACGATGGTATCCTTAGATATAGAGGGAGCATTCGACAGCGCATGGTGGCCAGCCATCAGGACCCGATTGGCTGAGGAAAAGTGTCCGATAAACTTGAGGCGGGTAATGGACAGCTATCTCCGGAATCGAAGAGTTACCATAAGATATGCCGGTGAGGAACATACCAGGGATACAAGTAAGGGCTGTGTACAAGGTTCGATAGGCGGACCCATACTGTGGAACCTGCTCCTGGATCCACTCCTAAGGCTCCTTGAAAGCAGAGGCGACTACGTGCAGGCGTTCGCAGACGACGTCGTCCTGATCTTCGACGGTGATACCGGTCAGCAGATCCAGAGTCGTGCCAATGAAACACTCGAACATGTTCGGGCGTGGGGAGTCAGAAATAAGTTGAAATTCGCACCCCATAAAACCGTGGGCATGGTTATAACAAGGAAACTCAAATACGACTCCCCACGCCTGAGCATGGGCGGTGTGGGCATTGGCATGGCTAAGGAAATCAAACTGCTGGGACTCACCGTCGACGAGGGCCTCACTTTTAACACCCACGTCGCGAACGTCTGCAGGAAGTCGCTGAAATTCTATCGCCAACTCTCCAGAGCCGCCAAGGTACAGTGGGGACTCCAGCCGGAGGTTATCCACACGATCTACACGGCAGTAGTGGAGCCTACCATTATGTATGCAGCGAGCGCATGGGCACCAGCCACCAACAAGATTGGCATTAAGAAAGAATTGAACGTAGTCCAGCGAGGCTTCGCACAAAAAATAGTAAAGGGTTACAAAACGGTGTCACTGAACTCGGCTCTATTACTCGCTGGGTTGCTTCCACTGGACATCAGAATCAGGGAAGCAGCCTTGCTTTACTTAGTGAAAAAAGGTAACCCCCAGCGAGTAATAGGAGACCGAGACGTGGAAAAGCTTGTACCCTACATTGATGCACCGCACCCAGCGACTCAAAAGGAGCTAACGTTTACATGCCTGGTAGACGCAGCAGCATTGGAACAACACGATAACCATGGCCTAAAAATTTTTACCGACGGCAGCAAGATTGAAGGGAAAGTTGGCGCAGCGCTGTCTATCTGGGACGGCGCTGCGGAGATTAGTACCCGAAAGCTAAAACTGGACAATTGCTGCTCCGTCTACCAGGCGGAAATGTTGGCTTTGTGCGAGGCCACTGAGAAGGCGCTGAAGAGCCGAAGCCTTAGTTGCAATGTGTACTGCGACTCCAGGTCCGCTCTTGAAACGATCACTGACGTCACTTCCCTTCACCCCCTCGCTGTCAGAACAAGAGCCAATTTGTCCAAAATAGAAACAATTGGTAAAAAATTGCGTCTATTTTGGATCAAGGCACACGCGGGGCTGGAGGGAAATGAAAGAGCGGACTCACTGGCGAAGAGCGCAGCACTACACATGAAAGTCAGGCCAGACTATGACAGCTGCCCGGTTTCATTCGCCAAGCGGCAAATCCGATTGGAGTCGCTTGACGAATGGAACCGGCGCTATCAGAGTGGAGAGACGGCTTCCACAACTAAGGTATTTTTCCCAGACGCTGTAGAGGCCTACCGTATTCTAAGACATGTAAAGCTTGACCCAATTACTGTGCAATTCCTGACGGGACACGGCGGATTCTCCTCGTACTTGTATCGATTCAAGTGCAAGGAGAGTCCGGCGTGTCTCTGCGACCCAGAGGTAGAGGAATCTGTCTTCCACGTAATTACGGAGTGCCCAATTTACGGTAAATATAGATTTGACACCGAGAACGAAATAGGTATAGATATAAGGATGGATAATATATATGATATAATAAAAAATAAAGATACAAGACATAAGTTTATTTACTATTGTAAAGAAATTGTTAAAAAGGTAATAAGTAGAAATAAGTAGAGACTAAACAAGTGCACTGCTATATACTGAGTCTATATAGCAAGTGCTCTAGATAAATGTTGTGCATAAAAAATCAAAATAAAACAAAAATAAAATAGTATTAAGAAGTAAAGAATTGCAAGATAGTATATAAGAAAAATAAAAAATTGCTGAGTTTGTTTGTCCCTAGTTTATATAAATATGTAGTATAGCCACTGGCATCCCCCCAGTGGAAGGTGTGAAAGATATGATGTATGAAAGAAAGAAACAGTATGTATAAAGAATGCACGAAGAAAGAATGGGTAAAAAAGAACTCTGATTATTGTCAGAGGTATAGCGTAGGATAGCTCGCGGGCCGGGACGAGGTGTACGCTCCCGGACAGGAAAAAAAAAAAAAAAAAAAAAAAAAAAAAAAAACCTAACCTAACCTAACCTAACCTAACCTAACCTAACCTAACCTAACCTAACCTAACCTAACCTAACCTAACCTAACCTAACCTAACCTAACCTAACCTAACCTAACCTAACCTAACCTAACCTAACCTAACCTAACCAGGTGGCCAGCGATCAGAGTCCGTTTGGCAGAGGAGAGGTGCCCAATAAACCTCAGAAGATTAGTGGACAGTTACCTCCAGAACAGAACGGTGCGGCTCAGATACGCAGGCGAAGAAGTGCTTAGGGCGACGGATAAGGGATGCGTCCAGGGATCGATTGGGGGTCCGATCCTTTGGAATTTGCTCCTTGATCCGTTGCTCAAGGAACTGGAAAAAAGGGGTGACTACTGCCAGGCTTTTGCGGATGACGTGGTTCTCCTGTTTGATGGAGACACAGCAACAGACGTTCAGCGTCGTGCAAATGCCGCTCTCGCCTATGTCCGGGAGTGGGGAATCAAAAATAAATTAAAGTTTGCTCCGCATAAAACGAACGCGATGCTGCTAACAAACAAGCTAAAATTTGATACCCCACTCCTGAACATGGGCGGGATCGACATTGGCATGGCGAAGGAAATAAAAGTCCTGGGGCTGACTATAGACAACAAGCTTACTTTTAACAACCATGTAAGCAACGTCTGTAGGAAGGCCCTAGGATTTTATAAACAACTCGCTAGAACGGCTAGGATCAGCTGGGGTCTCCATCCGGAAATAATCCGAGTTATCTACATAGCAGTAGTAGAACCGGTGATTATGTACGCCGCAGGTGTATGGGCATCTGCAACCTACAAACTTTGCGTGCAGAAACATCTTAATACGGTACAGCGAGGATTTGCTCAGAAACTGTGCAAAGCGTATCGCACCGTCTCCCTGAACTCGGCACTGGTACTGGCTGGAATACTACCTCTCGACCTCAGAGTACAAGAAGCAGCCGCATTGTACGAGGCAAAGAGAGGGGTCGCCCAGCCAGTGCTAGGAGACAGGGAGGTGGAGTGCATGGAACTGTACGTAAACAAACCCCATCCGGCGGAGCATGTGGCCTTGGAGTTCGTCGACCTGGTGAACCAAGAAGAAGTAGATGCACACACCAACCAAGACATCAGAATATACACGGACGGCAGCAAA
>OY982972.1:4494400-4642090 GCA_963890685.1 Plagodis pulveraria
CCACATGGGTCTTGGCGTTATTTTCGCCATAAACGCTATGATGCTACTGGAACAGTTTGAATTCCCTACATCTAATGTCAAAAGTGACAGAAGTGGCAAATTTTAGTGGCATTCTTAGCGTTCTTATCCTAAATGGAACAGGGGATGACAGTTACAAACGATCACAGTGATCACAACCACAGACGCAGAATGTGATCAAAATTATCGAAATTAACGTTCTTAGCGACTAATGGAACATACCCATGGTTTGGCAAGACCTAAACACGTCGTTTTGTGTCATAACGGCTCAAGTCCGATCTTTGCCCATAGTTACATACCTATAAATATACTGTTTAGTCCTTCTTCTTCTTCTTCTTCATAAATGGCTCTTATCGTTGCTTTGACGATATACTGCCAATGTCTTGTCTGTGTGGCCAGTGTACGGTATAAGAAAAAAAAGGTTTAACGGTCTAAATATCTCAGCAAGTGTATTGAATATTAATTAGTAGAAAATATATGAAATATAAAAGTTAAAGGAAAGTATGTTACAACTTAATATTATTAGATTTTATAAAATTACTTAAAACATAAATAAAAGGAGTGAAAACAAGTGATAGGAGAGATTTAAAGTGGACAGGGCGAGGGATATCAGAATTTAGAATATCATATAAAGAATAAGAAAGTTTTGGACAATTGAAAAAGATATGATCTAGAGTACCTTCCTCCAGGCCACATTCACAAATAGAGTGATCTCTGACCCTAATTTTAGCAAGAAAAGCCGGAGAACAGACATGACCTAAACGTGAACGAATTATTATTGAAGTACACAATTTATCAACTTTTTTAAATTTGAAAAACCAAGGCTTAGAAGGAATTTGCGGTTGAATATCACCAAAACGTCTACCTTTGATATATTTTGATCTATCCCAAAGAGTTTGCCAGTTATTTATCAAATCTTTTTTTGCTAGAATACGTAAATCCCTAGCAAAGTATTTCGAGTAATCATCAAGGCCAGTTACAATGGCTTGCTTAGCCAAATTGTCAACAGTTTCATTTCCTTCAATACCGCAATGTCCAGGAATCCAAGCTAAAACTACATTCACTCCAGAAGAGTGACATTTGTATAATATTTTTCTAATTTCCAAGTTAGTCCAAAGCATGTCTTTAGAGCGGAATGGAAATTTAGATATATCTTGTAAACAACTTAGAGAATCCGAAAAAATTATAGATTTATTTATTTTATGTGATTCGACATATTTAACCGCTTCTAAAAGAGCAACAGATTCACCTGAGTATGAGGATGAACAAGGAGGACATCGATAATTCAAAATTATCTTATATTTAGGAATCCAAACAGCTGAACCAACAAAACTGTCATCATTTAACTTTGATGCATCTGTATAAATGGGTATCCAATCCGACCAATGACGATTCAAATTATCCTGAAAAATCTTATCAGCACCAGGAGAATTTTTGTTAATACCAAAATGTAAGAGAATGTTTGGACGAAAAATTAAACTTTCATATGAAACATTAAACAAAGGATGAACTGAACTCTGAAATAAGGAGTAAGATAAATTAAAAAGTTTATTATAAGAATTTAATAAAAGTGGTGGATCCTTATGACGCCAAAAGTTTGAAGAAGTAACCAGATTAGATAAAGAGTATAGCTTAGATAAAATATTATGATGAGAAAATTGAGCAGCTTGAAAGAAAAATCGATCAGCTAAGAATTGACGACGTAGACTTAGTGGAGGATCAACGCACTCCACTTGAAGAGCGTTTGTGGGTGAAGATTTCATAGAACCTGAAATGATACGAAGGCAACGAAATTGGATAGAATCCAAGGACCTTAAGGACACTTTACTGCAAGGTTCTAAAAGGAACACACCATAGTCAAAATAGCTTCTTATAATAGCATTATATAATAGTTTTTGACAATAGGGATGAGAACCCCACCATACACCAGATAAGGCACGAAGATTGTTAATACTTTTTTCACATTTATTCATAATGTGTTCAATATGTCGTGAGCCAGATAATTTTGAGTCTAAAATGAGACCAAGAAACTTTGATTCACTATAAGTCGTGAGACATTGATCATTGATAAAAATTTGAATATCTGGGATATTTCTCTTTGTCGAAAACACAACCACCTTACTTTTGTCTGAAGCTAATGTCAGACCATGCTCATTCAGCCAAACAGAAAGATAAGAAAGAGCAGTATTAAGACGGGAAACAGAATCTGAAAAGGATTCAGAAGAATAATATAGAGCTATATCATCTGCATATTCTAGAATTTCACAAAATGAGTCCACACTTTTACAGAGGTCTGAAGTATATAAACTGTATAATAAGGGACTCAATACTGAGCCTTGCGGAAGGCCCTTCCAAATTAATCTCGGAGTAGAAATAGAATTTTGATATCTGACAGATATAAGTCTGCCAGCCAAAAGACTAAATATAATATTTGTCATCCTTATAGGTAAATTTAGTCGTAACATTTTTTGTCTGAGAAGAGGGAGAACAATATTATCATAGGCTCCCGTGATATCTAAAAATACACCAATTAAATGTTCATTTCTCGAGAATGCAAGACGAATATCAGTTGTAAAAATACCAAGACTATGAATAGTACCCAATCCTTTCCTAAATCCAAACTGTGATTTAGAAAGTATATTCCGCTGTTCTAGCAACCATTCTAGTCTATTTTTTATTAAATTTTCAAAAATTTTTACCATAACCGATGATAATGCTATTGGTCTGTATGAAGATGGGTCTAAGGGATCCTTTGCTGGTTTTAAAATAGGAATTATTATCTGATGTTTCCAAATTTCAGGAAATTCACATTTCTCATATATCTTGTTTATAATTTTCAAAAAACATTTTTTTGTTTCTGAACTTGAGCGACATAGAAAAGAATATGGAATCCCATCTAATCCCGGAGATGAATCTTTAAGATGATTTAAAGCAGCATTTAGTTCATCAAATGAGAAGAGAGCATCCATGGATGAGAAAGGCACGCTGTTTTCGGAAAGAGAAAAAAAATCTTCAGAAGGAGCAAAAGGAGGGGCCAACTTGTCAATAAAGGCTTCTAACCAAGAAGAATGGTTTGAAGATATTTCATGAGAATTACTACATGAGTTTCTAAATTGTTTAATTTTCTTCCAAATAATTGAAGGAGGTGTTCGAGGTGAAAGACTCTCACAGTAGGATATCCATCCTGTTTTTTTCCTTTTAGATAAAAATCTCCTTGATTTTGCTAAAACCTGTTTAAAAAGGATAAAATTAAAAAGATTGATATTTAAACAAAAATATTTTTCAGCTTCATTTCGTTCTCTAATGACAGCAGTACACTCTGAGTTCCACCAAGGAGGTGATCGAATTTTTGAGCTTCGTTTTTTTAATGGAATAGTGGAGTCTGCAGACATAAGAATAGCAGCCACAAATTCATCATATACCAAAAGGAAATTATTATCATCAATATCATCAAGCGAAGCAACTCTAGTATCTAAAGAAGCAGAAAATTTCTCCCAGTCAGCATTTTCTAGTCTATATTTTAAAAGAGGAGGAAGAGGAGGGTTTGTGTGAAATATGGTAGATGTAGAAATAAGTATAGGAAAATGATCACTTCCATGCGAGTTAGATAACACAGACCAAGATAATTGTGAGGCCAATGATGAAGAGCACATTGATAAATCTACAGCGCTGGGACGTTGAATTGGTGAAACACGACGAGTAGGGGAACCGTCGTTTAAAATACATAAATTTAGATCATCCATAATATCGAGGAGAATAGAAGAAAAAGAATCTGAAAAATGAGAACCCCATAACGAATGTTTAACTGTTTAGTCCTAAACGGGCACTTGTCCATGGACATGAGCCTTTCAAGTAATTTTTGAACGCACCCTACAAAACGTCAATGTCATTTTTATTTACTTTATTTAGCGCCTCCCGCCTCCTGCCGTTGTATTGGGCCGCAGCTATTTCCCCGCAGTAATTTTAGCACAGACTAAATATACCTGTTCGTTCTTCAGTGTAATGTTACCATTACTAAGATTTTCAGGTAACTCTGTATTGGCCATACAATTGACTTGTAACCGTGAATGGGATGCTTTGCCAAGCGATTTATTATCTGTGTTATACGTCTGTCTATGATTAGGTTTGTTTACATTATTGTATTTTATGAAGTTCTGAAGTTCTCTAAATATAAAAGCTAATTTAAATTGACTGTTTTAGAAATCGTCCGTCAAGTCCGATCCCATATCAAATGTAAGTAAGTCGAGTATAATACAACAAAACGTCGTAATGAAAACCTGTAACTGTTGCATGGTAGGAATCACTGCAAATACTAACAATTTGCCATTAATAAAGAGATGCTTTTATTTTTTAATAATGAATCGCCCTCCTAATCTCGAAATAGGTCAGTTGAAAACGTTACTAATAGTCAATTGGTCACCTATAATAATATAAGCTATATGGCCAGTGTCGCAAAACTTGCCATACTTATCTATCTTATTATAAAACACATATGAGGTTATAGCTTCGCGATGTACTAATGTATATCTCATACCTGGATTCGTCTTCCTGTAGGCTGCTAATTCTTTGTTTCTGCTTTGCCTTGGTTATGGGTTGTTGTTGTGTCTCAGCCTGCTCTCTACATCCACCTCCTATAGATATTAATGCAAGATGAGTATACCTAATCACCCATCCTGCCGCGGAGTCACGGTAAGCCCGTGGCGCTCCTTGGTGCACTACTTGGTCAACTGCAAACATAACTAGTATCAAGGCAATAACTAAAACTCAATCACCGTCTCGCGATACACGGATTAACATACAATCTCACTCACAAAGGCGCGAGCGATATACCAGACGTCTCTGGTAACCCATGAAACGTAAACTTGGTCAAGTGCGCAGCCCAAGATTCTGAAACAACCCAGATCTCAACCCCCGCCTTGGAGACGAGATATGTGCCTGGGTCAACTTTGGAGCTGTGGTTAGCATAAGATGAATACCAGTCAAGATTGATCCCACACAGAGTGTGCAGGCAACCATCCAAAATGGCATTCCTAATAAAGATGAAACAAGGGACGAGACGAATTTACTTAGCATTCCATGGATTAACCGTGCGGGTGCCGGGTCCATAGCGTTGCAGAGGAAGAGGCCCAAGTCAAGGTGCCTGGGACTTGCAACCCAGTGAGTAAGGTTAAGGGGCCCCTTTATGATGCATCAATGCTCCCTTTCACGGCTCAAGCCTCCTCCCCTGCCCAACCAAATTTGGTAAGATCCTACTAATGCCGCCTTGGATACACGTTCTAGGATGGAAGTTACGGTTTTTCTTGACAGGCCAAGTTCTTTTAGTAGGTTATACAGGGATTTCGCTGGTGTACCCCTTGCTCCGACTTCTACAGCATATAAATTAACCACATAACCGTTTTTGGTTAATTCATTTGTTAAGTCATAATATTTGTTAGTTTTTATTGTGTGGTCTTTAGGTATGTTTGTTTCCCACGGCACAGTAAGTTCTATAAGTACTATGCGTTTTAGATTTTTTGACTATGGAAATATATCCGGTCTGGATGACGAAACACCAACATCCTCAGGAATTGTGTAATGTTTTTCATACATGTCCATCAAAAGAGTCCAATCGGGAGCTGCGCCTAAGATGGAGTAAGGCTAACTTCTACAGCATATAAATTAACCACATAACCGTTTTTGGTTAATTCATTTGTTAGGTCATAATATTTGTTTCTTTTTATTGTGTGGTCTTTAGGTATGTTTGTTTATCATTATCATCATAAGCCGAAGACTTACTATTTTGCACAAATGCCTCCCCCATCCACATATTATGTACTTAATTATTACATTAGATTGCATATGCTGGGATTTTGTCCTTGTGTCTGATCTAAAACTTATTCAAGTTTGAATTAGTGGAATCAAACATCTTTGTCAGATAGATTTTAATAACAATCAAAACCCTTGTACACATGTTTTTTTTACCATGGCGGAGGTTATTTACACATCATTTTCTTTAAAAATGTATTAAAAAAATGGTCAACATTTGTTGATGTTTTGTTACATGTCAGTAGACACACACTCATATAGTATTTTAGTTGGCAAAGTACTTGAGTCAATAACTTATTTTAAATTAACATTTGAGCTAAGTGCTTTCATTAACTATAAGTTCAGTGTCAGTCGTTCAGTGTCAGTCAGAACATGTAAATGAAATAGTCTATCAGGCAAGGTTTCAAGGTTCTTAGAACTATTTACAATAATTATATAAATAGGTACTTATTTTTGTACAAGAACTTCAAGTGTATTAAATGATTTACCTGTATTTTGATTCGACGACAATGGTGTTTGGTGTATGTTGTGAATTTAATCACTTCTGCCATAACGAGGGTACTTTTCCAATGTTTTAATAAAAGTACTTGTAGAAACGTGTTGGTAGAAAGGTATTGTTTGGATTTTACACTAATTCATGTACAAACAAAAGGAACGAGATTTTAAGCTAATGTACTTTATACTGCATATCAGAAGATTTTTTTAGTTTTTTTTATGCATGCAAGTGATGATGTGGTCGAAGGTGTTGTTAGGCTAGCCTAGAATTACTGGCTCTCAAGGACAGCTGCCGGAACACACCATTAGGTGCTTGGCGATAGATCTTCTACTTGAGGGTGGTAGCTAGCCAGTCGCCAACGTCCGCCGCGGTAATGAGTTGGATGGGTGACCGCTAGTGACATTACTACTGTGCGCTTCCGTACTTCGGAGGGCACGTTAAGCCGTCGGTCCCGGTTGTCGTCTTAGGATGGCAGTCGTTATAGCATAGCGGTAGGGCATTTTGCGAATGCCCGCCTGGCTAGCTACCACCCTTAAGTAATGTAATCCGCATAGCAGGGGTTATTGCAAACCTAACAATATTAATCTAACATAGTTATGTATGTAGGTACAATTACTTAATCTGTGATTTGTTATATTGTTATTCATTAAACTATAGTAGAGCAATATTAATGAGTTTTTTGTTACATTTTTAGGGTTCCGTAGTCCTGACAAGGAACCCTTATAGTTTCGTCATGTCCGTCTGTCCGAGGTTTTGCTAAGATACCGTTTGTACTAGAAAGCTGCAATTTTGTAAGGGTATGTAAACTTATCACGCCGTTAAAGTGGTAATTTTTTTTTTTTTTTTTAGGGTAGCTCCCATTTAAATGATGTGGCGATGATTTTTTTTTCGTCGTCTATCCACCCACCATCGTGTGGGGTATCATTGAATAGGTCTTTTAAAATGACTTCGGGTCCCTAAGTCTATTAGATGAATGTTTGTGTTTATTGAAATGTTGCTCCTGTCCAGTAACGCGGCTGAACGGCAATGCAGGCTAGATCTTTGCAGTATTATGTTTATAATGCATGTTTCTGTTTCTTAGGGGGTAACTTAACTTACTTAGGGGTTTCTGCTTCCTCAGGCTGCATGTCTACTAAATAAGGTGTTATTACAAAATCACAAATATACGATAGGAAAAATTTAAGTCATGCGCGGGATTCGAACCCGCGTCCATCCACCCCTTGAGCCGGGGTATGCTCTAACCAATTGAGCTGTGTGAGTGTTTGTGTAACTCCGCCTCATAATGTTGAATTTTGATATTTATGATGCCGGTCCTCAGCCCGGACAAAGGAGGAAGGCACACACTTTACTAATCATCCTACAATTACTGGCTCTCAAGGACAGCTGTAATTTTGCCAAGCACCAAACATCCGTTGCCAAGGTAGGTGCTTGGCGACAGATTTTCTACTCGAGGGTGGTTGCTAGCCAGGCGGGCATTCGCAAAATGCCCTACCACCATGCTAAAAACAAAGTCAAAAGTATTACTTAGTGCTTCTTCATAATGGTATGCATACTGTGATTGTGGAATGTGTACAATAAGATACCATGTAACCTATCAAAAGGTACTATGTTAAATTGCAAAACATGGTTTAATTTTTGTACTGTCACGATTGATTTTTATGTATAACCACGCATAGTAATGCATCTAGGTTAATTAACTACACTAACTGGATCATATGTTCTTGGTGATATTTTTTGTGGGCTAGATTATACCTTCAGTATTTCTTATTAACTTTATCAATTTAATTTCAATAGTCTATAATTATGCTCATTCATAGATAAACGTGGCTAGGTGATAATGTAATTGCTATCATTAACAGACATACATATAGTAAATAATATTCATACATAGGGATAAGTGAACTTAAGTTAACATCTGTCACAACCGCTAGATTGAAGTGGAAACCTTGGTAGGGGTAGGTGTACAAGGCGACTATAATGCGGAGATTTTATATTCCAGTAACGTAAAACCAAAACCGTCACTCCAGTAACCAACCTGGAGTGAGGAGGGCAGAGCAGTGCACGCACGTATTCAGATCTAAGCTCCTGGGTGACATTGCAACGGGAGCACGCGTGGTGCTTAGCTTCAGGCACAACTTGATGCTGCTCTACAGATTTTATTACGCCAGTTGAATAAGATGTGTGCTATTGCTCTAGGGCTATGATAGCAGTGTTGTGCTGTGATCACATCGCAGCTTTGTATACAGTCAATAAGAACTTGTTGAGACATAGGTACTGATGAATATAATTTCCATTCTTTTTCAGGAACGTAAAATCTTTCTCCATTGACGTCTTCAATCAAGTCTGTCAAGCCTGTGTACAGTCAAGCATATTCCTGTAACGTTTTTGTGATAATGTCAATGTGCCTGTGTTTCAATACCTAAATAATTTACTATCTAGAAATTCTTTATAAATATTAAACTCTTCCTGTAATAACTGAACTGCTTTATTTATTCCTTTTCCATTGCCCATTAGTAGTATGGACATCAACAAAGTGTTATACATATTCCGTTACCTTTGTATAGGCATATAATTATCATGTTTTAATCCCATAACTTCTCTTTGGGTAGACTGATTTAGATAAAACAAAAACCTAAACCTCATGACTCCTATAAATATATAGGTATTAGAAATAAGAAAAAATATTAGTATCTAACACCTTCCTATTTATTAAAAAAGATTTTTGTTGGTATATTACCAAGAAAAATGTTTTTAATATTTTTTTTATATCTATGATAGGCTAGCCTTTGACCACTATCTCACCTGATGGTAAGTGATGATATGGTCGAAGATGTTGTTCAGGCTAGTCTAGAATTACTGGTTCTCAAGGACAGTTGCCGAAACACACCGTTAGGTGCTTGGCGACAGATTTTCTACTTGAGGGTGATAGCAAGCCAGGCAGGCATTCGCAAAATGCCCATCCACCATGCTGTAACGTGGGACAACAACCGGGACCGATGGCTTAACATGCCCTCCGAAGCACGAAAGCGCTCAGTAGTAATGTCAGTAGCGGTCACCCATCCAACTCCTGACCGCGGCGGACATTGCTTAACTTAGTTGATCGATTCAGAACGGCTAAGCAAACTTCGCTACGTGTGCTTCAATTATCTGTCATGTATAGACATGACGTTTATTACAGATTTATTACATGTATAGATGATAGCTCCAGACGGAGAACTCACTTAAAAGACAAGCGATTTCACAGGTTCAAAGAAGTAAAGAACTTGAAACAATTTAGCCAAACATGTTATTGTCATAAGAATGTGCGTATAGTCACGGAAATGCTTTCATTACCGTGGTGCTGTCAGGAATTACAGCGGTGAGCGGAGTTATTAACCGATTTCCAAAAAAGGAGGAGGTTCTCAATTCCACGCGTATTTTTCTATCTTATGTATGACCAGGCATAACTTTTTACAGATTGTAGTCCGATTTCAATAATTCTTTTTTTATTAGAAAGGATATACCATTGTGGTGGGCCCGTATAAATTTCATTAAAATCGATTGAATAGTTTATAATTATGTTATAGTCAATTGAAAAATGTATTTGCTTACCTGGATGATTTAATGGTATTTGCTATTGTCGACGATGAACACTATTTTAGGCGAGTGATTGTTATTAGAACTTCATGAGTTTGACCGACAGCTTCGTTAGTTACTCTCTTCAGCTTTTGGCGTCGTGTCGTCGATTGAAAGCTCAATAGCTTTTTTTTATGTTATTGCGACGGAACAAGCTGTGTTAAGTGGACTAACCTCTGCCTATAACAGACGCATTTCGTCAACGATGAATTGCACTGTGCCCGTCACGCTGAGACGTCCAGTTGTTAGGTCTCATTAGCCTGTAATTTTTCTGGCTCTCAAGGACTGCTGCCGGAACACACTGTTAGGTGCTTGGCGACAGATTTTCTACTTGAGGGTAGTCCCTAGCTAGGCGGGCATTCACAAAATGCCCTTCCACCATGCGGTGAAGCTCAAGCGCGCGGCGGGATACGAACTATGGACCTGCTGCACGGCAGTCCATAGCCAATGCCACTGAGCCATCACTGCTTCAAAAAAGCTTCGGCCCTGCTATAGGTAAATCCCATAAATATCTTATATTAGTAAGTAATGGATAATAAGAATATATTAGGGTTTGCATATAGAGCACATGGGGTACTTTTCTTCCCGGAAGAGTGATGTTGATAGCCACTATGCACGTGTATGAAGTCGTGGGTGGAAACTGAAGCATTGTGACTACATAACTTGTGAACAAATACATAGATAATAATATAAATTATTACCATTACGTAATGTCAAATGGTTTGAATTTTCAAATATCGAACATACATTTACATCTTAACAAGTCAGCATCGGCACCCGAATTCAGGCATACATATGAAATTCAATTGTTTTCATTACCTATGATGCGCAAGAATTAATGTATTCAAATATACCGAAGATGCCTATGAAATGAACAAGATAAGAAAAAGGCCATGATCAACAAAAATACCAGTAAAATATATACATTTTATTTCACTATTGTACACAAATTCTCACTACCCTATTTGTATGTTAATATAATAAAACATTTATGTATGATTTTTGATGGGATAAAAATACTCAAATTGTATATTAATCGAACTAAATTGAAACTAAAATAATGTACGTAATGAAAATATCTAATACTAGCTTTCCGTCCGCGACTCCGCCCGCGCGTAGGTATATCAGTTATCGTTTTGCGCAATTGGAAAGAACTATCCTATGTCCTTCCCTGGATCTCTTTTACCAAAAAATGGAACCGACATCAACACTCAAATGTGTGAAATAACTTGTTGAAGTCAGTACCATGATGGTTAAAAAGTACCTACTATCACAATTTTGTACGCATGGTACCGACTTCGACAAGTTATTTCACACATTTGAGTGTTGAAGTAGGTTCCATTTTTTGGTATACATTATTTTGCACCCTTTTTAGTGACCCCTGCTACTTATGGGATCGATTGTCATTCACTGTCAATCACTTTATCATCAAGATAGGAAAATATTTTTCAGCTATTGGAGTGTACCCCAAAAAAGGCTGATCCGATTTCTGATTTCCGATGATGAAATTTAAATGGGACGACACGGCAAGCATCAGTTTTCAAATAAAAAAAGAATCATCAAAATCGGTTTACCCAGTCAACATTTCTGAGGTAACAAACATAAAAAATAAAAATACTGAAGAATTGAGTACCTCGTCCTTTTTTGAAGTCGTTAAAAAATACGGCTGTATTTTGAAAATACCAATATACCCCCTTACTTATAAAAACATCGCTATGTAGTTGCTAACTAATGGATAACTAAACAGTGTTTAAGTAATGCTTAAATATTTCTTACTTATAAACGCTACATAGCACCTGTTTAGCTAAGAAATGGATAATGAGGTCGAACGTATTTTAAACTGACAACATTGTACTAAAAAGTATTATGAATGACCTAAATGGCCAAATAGCATGTATCTAGTGCTAAATATCTTGAAATTAAAAAGTAAATATAATACTTTTCTTTATATAGTACCACCAACTTAACTGTGCAGTTTTCGAGGGCGCTACTGGTCAAGGAAATCAACTACGAACTGTCACAATTTGAAGGAATGTTGTAGTTCTTTTTTCTGCCACCTGAACAGATAAGTTGGTGGGTCTGTAACTAAATCAGCTGACCAGAAATATGGGCGCCATCTTGTTACTTAAAATTTAAACAAGGGTGGGACGGTGTTTAAATTGACAGCTGATTTAAGCAGTACTTAGGTACTGGATAAAGTTATGTAGCGTTTATGAGTAAGAAATTTTGCTAATCAGCGGCTAAGTAATGTTTAAAATTTAAGTAGCGTTTATAAGTAAGGCTGATAGTGTTTAAAATTTGTTAGGCAAGAATAATAAATAAAACAACAACGAATTCAAGAAATGTATGTTTGGAGTTTTGTTATTTTTTTTTGCCAACATTAAAAAAAGGAGGACGTAGGTACTCAATTCATATATTTTTATTTAATTAACTAGAAATAATATACTGGCTACAGAAACATCGTAATTAAATAATTGATTGTACAAGAGAGAGAGAGCCTATCACTTATAGGCATCTGACGACGTGCGTATCGGAGACATTGCCATTAAATTTAGCGCAGGAGTCCATACTTTCAACACCATAATATAATGTATAATCATAATATAATTTACTTTACCTTGCTGTACACACATTATGTTAAATTACAATCTATTTTAAAATTTGTATAACAGTTATAATTGACATAAGATAATGTATGACATAATTATCTGTAATTTGTTTTGTGTGTCTAAATAAATATTTCCGTCATTATAAAAAAATTCCAAAAACTTAATCGTTAAAAATATTTTATGGACTTATCAAACCTGCTCACAAAATTTCGTGAGAATCTGTTGAGAAATGCGACCTTTATAGAACAACCGGACATACGAAAGCATTTGTAGCAGCGACGACGCGCGACGCTTTGAATTAAGTTCTTGCTCGGTTAATTAGTGTATGTGTAGTGTATATCAAATTCTCATGTCAAAGTGTTAGTAACAAAACTCTACCGAAACGGCTTGACCGATGCCTATGAAATTTTGTGTGTATATTCAGTAGGTCTGAGAATAGGACGTTAACTATTTTTCATACCCAACATTTTATTTTTATCTTTCGGACAAAATCATTTTTTTTAAATTTATCTACGATTTGGCATAAATACCTACAATAAACCCTAAAATTTCACCCTTCTACCACCAACACCTATTTTTAATAGCTATACAAGTAGGTACTTTAATAATTTTCTACTCTCGGCGGTCGATAATTGATCAGGAAATGAATTGCCTAGAGATGAATTGCTGTGGCCGTTTTAGGGCTGCTATTACCACTCGTTCTGTTATTCCCGCCAGGCGTCTATCGGTGTCACTTCTCACCCCGTAAACAGCACGGAGTAGGCAGGACTCCTGTCTTATGCACACAATAAGCTTTCTATCACTTCCTAAAGTTTAGGCCTTAAACAGTTTTATTTCCTAAAATTTCACTATCTATACGGTCACAAAAGTTCACGGATATCCAAAATAGCATAGCATGTTGAGTACGATGAGGAGCAGCAAGCTTGCAAGTAATTGTGAATGAAAGAATTAACGCAATACAAAATAAGGCTGTATTTTGTATTGAAAATATCAATGTAGACTAAAAGATGTAGTTTAAAATTTATTAGGTAGGTAGATATGATAATAAAAGGACAATGAATTCAAGAAATATAATAAAAAGATAATAAAAGGAAAATGAAAAAATCTTTGGTGTTTTGTTATTTTTATATGCGGTTATCGTTAATAACGCTTCTTTCCTCTTCCTTTTTTTACTTACTTACATAAAATAAGTTAGTCATTATTATGTGACTAACATAATATTCACTAGATATAATTTATATGGCAAAACAACGGTCAGACCCACCAACTTATCTGTTCAGATGGCAGAAAAAAGAACTACAACATTCCTTCAAATTGTGACAGTTTGTAGTTGATTTCCATGACCAGTAGCGCCCTCGAAAACTGCACAGTTAAGTAGGTGGTATATACCGGGCCAACTAGTATTCATATAATATGTCTACAGAATTTCTTATATTTACTAAATTTACTTTACTTTAAGTATAAATTTAGACCTAATCCTTTTAAAAAGCCATTTACATATATTTACTAAAACAAAATTCGTAAAGAAGAAGAACAACTCTTAATTCCGTGTCACGGAACGTATATCTTCGTAAGAACGTAATAGCCTTATACATACAGCACACTATAAAAGAACCAGTCTAAAAGACCCCTACAATCCAGAAAGGCGAACGGTGACAAAGGTTATTTTATGCTGGTACTGCGGGGAAATAGCCAAAACATTGCCCACGCAGTAGCACACATACACAAAAACCTTAACACTTTCAAAGAAATACATCCACACATACACATATTTCTGACACTCCGGGCACCCATATTGCCATTTTTTAGAATATTCAGATTTCGTATTTATCTAGGACACTGTGAACATAATATGTTTATACAAAAATCAAAAGGAACGAAAAAAGAAGCAAAGGGAATTGTTAATGAAATATTTGTCAATAACTTTGGGATATTTCTATGCTCCCACAGCTATTTTTCGTCAGTAAAAAGCAAATAATTAAAACTATGAAAAGCTGCCCATTCACGCACTCAGTTTTACAGGGTTCATTCAATCTTTTATATCATCTATGCAAGGTTCCACAGATAATATATGCCTGTCATTTACTGCGGGGAAATAGCTACTGTTCGGCCGCAGCTATTTCCCCGCAGTAATTTTAGCACAGACTAAATATACCTGTTCGTTCTTCAGTGTAATGTTACCATTACTAAGATTTTTAAGTAACTCAGTATTGGCCATACAACTGACTTGTAACCGTGAATGGGATGCTTTGCCAAGCGATTTATTATCTGTGTTATACGTCTGTCGATGATTAGGTTTGTTTACATTAATGTATTTTATAAAACTGAAGTTCTCTAAATATAAAAGCTATTAAAGATTGATTGTTTTAGAAATTGTCCGTCAAGTCCGATCTTATATCAAATGTAAGTAAGTCCAGTATAATACAACAAAACGTCGTTATGAAAACCTCTAACTGTTGCATGGTAGGAATCACTGTAAATACTAACAATTTGCCATTAATAAAGAGATGCTTTTATTTTTTAATAATGAAACGCCCTCCTAATCTTGAAATAGGTCAGTTGAAAACGTTACTAATGGTCAATTGGTCACCTATAATAATATAACCTATATGGTCAGTGTCGCAAAACTTGCCATACCTATCTATCTTATTATAAAATACATATGAGGTTATAGCTTCGCGATGTACTAATGTATTTCTCATACCTGGATTCGTCTTCCTGTAGGCTGCTAATTCTTTGTCTCTGCTTCGCCTTCGTTATGGGTTGTTGTTGTGTCTCAGCCTGCTCTCTACATCCACCTCCTATAGATATTAATGCAAGATGAGTATACCTAATCACCCATCCTGCCGCGGAGTCACGGTAAGCCCGTGGCGCTCCTCGGTGCACTACTTCTCGGTCAACTGCAAACATAACTAGTATCAGGGCAATGACTAAAATTCAATCACTGTGTCGCGATACACATAAAATCTCACTCTCAAAGGCGCGAGTGATATACCAGACGTCTCCGGTAACCCATGAAACGTAAACTTGGTCAAGTGCGCACCCCAAGATTCTGAAACAACCCAGATCTCACCCCCCCCCGCCTTGGAGACGAAATATGTGCCTGGGTCGACTTTGGAGCTGTAGTTAGCATAAGATGAATACCAGTCAGGATTGATCCCACACAGCGTGTGTAGGCAACCATCCAAAATGGCAATCATAATAAAGATGAAACAAGGGTATCAAGTTAATACATGATACACCGAATAGACCGTAAGCACACACGTAACAAACCGCAAACAAACATGGTTACCAAAGTTATACACAGCTTGCGAAGAACTCCTGCAGTCTATCTTCCAAGTGTCCTTCCAAGTCAAAAATGAAATAAATAAACATTAGCCTTTCCTAAAAAAGTTACTCAAAGATAGCTGACTAACGTTAAGTTTACTTCAACACCCATATTTAGCCATAACATATTACCATACTGTAGGTAGCTCATTTTCGCATCTTTTGAGTGAAATTATAGGTAGTAATACATTTGTACATTTTTGTTACATGTCTTCAAAAATTTTGAATAATAGACAGGTCAAAAGGTCTAAAGCTAAAATCAATTTATTTTACATAACACAGGGTGAGCGGGTTCTTTCCATGGGAAAAGTTAAGTGAATTTAATTTTTATATCTAATATGCACACACCATATGTACATAAAATCTGGCTTTTGATGCAAACCAGTAAAGAAACGGAATAGAGGCAAAGGAGTGGACAAAATGTTTTTGTTTTCTTGTAGGATGGGCACAGGAGCATAAAGTTAAATAAACAAAACATTTATCAGCTTTTTATTAAAGGACGATGATAGAAAACTTTCTTATAAATTACTTACTGTAAATAATTATTTTAGTCATTTTTATTTTTCATATATTTATTGTGCCTTATATATAATTGAATGATAAATTCTAAATCTACATACAATTTTTAAAGCCCTTGCATGGCTTTTCAAATATACACTCTTGCATGCGTTTTAGTAGGAATACCAATATTTGAAAAATAAAAAATATTATTTCTGTAGGTGGTTTAAAATCATGAGTAAATTCATTGAACAATGAACAAATTTAAATTTATAAGCAGATATTTATACTTGGATGTGCTGAACTTTTCTCTGCACATACGGCACATGTGATTAAACCGTGGTTTGTTTTTTTGCGATACCAATGATACTAAATATATTGACTATTCTTTTTATTTTTTTGTACCTGATAGGTTAGCCTTTGACCACTATCTCACCTGATGGTAAGCGATTATGTGGTCGAAGATGTTGTTCAGGCTAACCTAGAAGTATTTTTTGTAATAGGCTGGTTTGTTTGTGGTAGGTAGGTAGCTTGTGTGTACGTAGATAATCAGTTATTTTTCTGTATAAGTAGTGAAGCATTATTTGTACAAGAGACAAATTACTTAGCATTCTATGGATTCACCGTGCGGGTGCCGGGTCCATCGCGTTGCAGAGGTAGAGGCTAGAGGGGCCTGGGACTTGCAACCCAGGAGTAGGGTTAAGGGGCCCCTTTATGATATATCAATGCTCTCTTCACCGAGCCAGAAGGCTCGAGCGGTGAAGGGAGCATTAAGGGGAGGACCCCTACCTAACCAAATTTGGTAAGATCCTACTAATACTGCCTTAGATACACATTATAGGATGGAAGTTACGGTTGTTCTTGGTAGGCCAAGGTCTTTAAGTAGGTTATATAGGGATTTCGCTGGTATACCCCTTGCTCCAACTTCTACGGCATATAAATTAACCACATAATCGTTTTTGGTTAAATCATTTGTTAGGTCATAATATTTGTTTGTTTTTATTGTGTGTATAGGTATGTTTGTTTATCATTATCATCATAAGCCCGAAGACATACAATTTTGAACAAATGCTTCCCCCATCCTCATAATATGTACTTAATTATTACATTAGATTGCATATGCTGGGATTTTGTCCTTGTGTCTGGTCTAAAACTTATTCAAGTTTGAATTAGTGGAATCAAACGTCTTTGCCAGATAGATTTTAATAACAATCAAAACCCTTGTGCGCATGTTTTTTTTACCATGGCAGAGGTTATTTACACATCATTTTCTTTAAAAAATTATTAAGAAATGGTCAACTTTAGTTGATGTTTTGTTACATGTGAGTATAACACACTCATATAGTATTTTAGTCGGCAAAGTACTTGAGTCAATAACTTATTTTAAATTAACATTTGAGCTGAGTGCTTTCATTGACTATAAGTTCAGTGTCAGTCAGAACATGTAAATGAAATAGTCTATCAGGCAAGGTTTCAAGGTTCTTAGAACTATTTACAATAATTATATAAATAGGTACTTATTTTTGTACGAGAACTTCAAATGTATTAAATAATTTACTTGTATTTTGATTCGACGACAATGGTGTTTGGTGTATGTTGTGAATTTAATCACTACTGCCATAACAAGGGTACTTTTCCAATGGTCTAATAAAAGTACTTGTAAAAACGTGTTGGTAGAAAGATATTGTTTGGATTTTACACTTATTCATGTACAAACTAAAGGAACGAGATTTTAAGCTAATGTACTTTATACTGCATCTCAGCAGTTTTTTTAGTTTTTTTTTATGCTTGATAGGTTAGCCTTTGACCACTATCTCGCCTGATGGTAAGTGATGATGTGGTCGAAGATGTTGTTAGGCTAGCTTAGAATTACTGGCTCTCAAGGACAGCTGCCGGAACAATCTATTAGGTGCTTGGCGACAGATCTTCTACTTTAGGGTGGTAGCTAGCCAGGCGGGCATTCGCAAAATGCCCTACCACTATGCTATAACGACTGCCATCCGAAGACAACAACCGGGACCGACGGCTAAGTTAAGCAACGTCCGCCGCGGTCATGAGTTGGATGGGTGACCGCTAGTGACATTACTACTGAGCGTTGCCGTGCTTCGGAGGGCACGTTAAGCCGTCGGTCCCGGTTGTCGTCTTAGGATGGCAGTCGTTATAGCATAGTGGCAGGGCATTTCGCGAATGCCCGCCTGGCTAGCTACCACCCTCAAGTAATGTAATCCGCATAGCAGGCGTTATTGCAAACCTAACAATATTAATCTAACATAGTTATGTATATAGGTACAATTACTTAATCTGTGATTTGTTATACTGTTATGCATTAAACTATAGTAGAGCAATATTAATGAGTTTTTTGTTACATTTTTAGGGTTCCGTAGTCCTGACAAGGAACCTTTATAATGTCGTCATGTCCGTCTGTCCGAGGTTTTGCTAAGATACTGTTTGTACAAGAAAGCTGCAATTTTGTAAGGGTATGTAAACTTATCACGCTGTTAAAGTGGTAAATATTTTTATTAATATTTTTTTTAAGGTAGCTCCCATATAAGTGATGTGCGGATGATTTTTTTTTGGTCGTCTATCCCATCGTGTGGGGCATCATTGAATAGATCTTTTAAAATTACTTCGGGGGTTGCTTAGTATTAGCAACCCCTAAGTCTATTAGAAGAATTTTTGTGTTTATTGTAATGTTGCTCCTGTACAGTAACGCGGCTGAACGGCAATGCAGGCTAGATCTTTGCAGTATTATGTTTATAATGCATGTTTCTGTTTCAACTTACTTAGGGGGCTCTGCTTCCTCAGGCTGCATGTCTAGTAAATAAGGTGTTATTACAAAATCACAAATATACGATAGGATAAATTTAAGTCATGGGCGGGATTCGAACCCGCATAGCACGCGTTATTGCAAACCTATATTAAAATTATAAGGTTGCGTCCTCATTTACAAAGTATAAAACCAATTGCAAAATTGGTCTTGTTTGTAGTACAACGCAAGTGGTACTATAGATGTCGCTCCATCCCAATACGATGGTTAAAGACCGGTGGGAAAGATTTGAGTTATGACGTCATGTCATGTTAGCTCAATTGGTTAGAGCATACCCCGGCTCAAGGGGTGGATGGACGCGGGTTCGAATCCCGCACATGACCTAAATTTTTCCTATCGTATATTTGTGATTTTGTAATGTAATCCGCATAGCAGGCGATATTGCAAACCTAAGAATATTAAAATAAGGTGTTAGTATATACTTGGCTTATAAAATTATAAAAGATGAGTGTTTGTGTAACTCCGCCTCATAATGTTGAATTTTGACATATATGATGCCGGTCCTCAGCCCGGACAAAGGAGGAAGGCACACACTTTACTAATCATCCTACAATTACTGGCTCTCAAGGACAGCTGTCATTTTGCCAACCACCTAACATCTATCGCCAAGGTAGGTGCTTGGCGACAGATTTTCTACTCGAGGGTGGTTGCTAGCCAGGCGGGCATTCGCAAAATGCCCCACCACCATGCTAAAAACAAAGTCACAAGTATTACTTACACACGTTGTGCTGTGACAGATGTTAACTTAAGTTCACTTATCCCTATGTATGAATATTATTCACTATATGTATGTCTGTTAAGACAGACAGCACAACCGGTAGATTGAAGTGGAAATCTTGGTAGGGATAGGTGTACAAGCCGACTATAATGTAGAGATTTCAGATTCCAGTAACGTAAAACCAAAATCTTGGAGTGACGAGGGCAGAGCAGTGCCACGCACGTATTCAGATCTAAGCTCCTGGGTGACATTGCAATGGGAGCACGGGTGGTGCTTAGCTTCAGGCACAACTTGATGCTGCTCTACAGATATTATTACGCCAGTTGAATAAGATGTGTGCTATTGCTCTAGGGCTATGATAGCAGTGTTGTGCTGTGATCACATCGCAGCTTTGTATACAGTCAATAAGAACTTGTTGAGACATAGGTACTGATGAATATAATTTCCATTCTTTTTCAGGAACGTAAAATCTTTCTCCATTGACGTCTTCAATCAAGTCTTTAGTCAAGCCTGTGTACAGTCAAGCATATTCCAGTAACGTTTTTGTGATAATATCAATGTGCCTATGTTTCAATACCTAAATAATTTACTATCTAGAAATTCTTTATAAATATTAAACTCTTCCTGTAATAACTGAACTGCTTTATTTATTTCTTTTCCATTGCCCATTAGTAGTATGACATCAACAAAGTGTTATCCATATTCCGTTACCTTTGTATAGGCATATAATAATCATGTTTTAATCTCATAACTTCTCTTTGGGTAGACTGATTTAGATTAAACAAAAACCTAAACCTCAGGACTCCTATAAATATATAGGTATTAGAAATAAGAAAAAATATTAGAATCTAACACCTTCCTATTTATTAAAAAAGATTTTTGTTGGTATATTACCAAGAAAAATGTTTATAATAATTGTTTTTATATCTATGATAGGCTAGCCTTTGACCACTATCTCACCTGATGGTAAGTGATGATATGGTCGAAGATGTTGTTCAGGCTAGTCTAGAATTACTGGTTCTCAAGGACAGTTGCCGAAACACACCGCTAGGTGCTTGGCGACAGATTTTCTACTTGAGGGTGGTAGCAAGCCAGGCAGGCATTCGCAAAATGCCCATCCATCATGCTGTAACGTGGGACAACAACCGGACCGATGGCTTAACATGCCCTCCGAAGCACGAAAGCGCTCAGTAGTAATGTCAGTAGCGGTCACCCATCCAACTCCTGACCGCGGCGGACATTGCTTAACTTAGCTGATCGATTCAGAACGGCTAAGTAAACTTCGCTACGAGCGAATTCAATTATCTGTTATGTACAGACCGACGACTCTTAATTGCGATTTCAATGCTAGCAATTTACTGTTTCTTATTTCGCTGTTAGGTGGAAAGTCAGTCTGGTATTTTAAATTATTATCAATTGTACTTCCCCATATCTTCCCATGGAAAAACACTTGAAGATGAGCAGCAGCGCCTTCTAAAGAACTACGATCGTAGACTGCGATCCCCAAGAAAGAAAGAAACATTTTATTAGGTAAGTACTTACACAATATAGAACACAGAGCCAATATCTAACAAATGAATAACCAAGTGGAACACACAAAGATACATATGTACATAAAGTCACGCCTGAACCCTGGAGGGGAAGGCAGACAGAAACTACGGTTTTAGGTAACTTCCGCTCATCTCATATGTGTTTAAATACTTCTGAACGCAAGTACCTACCTAACTGGTGTTCAGCTCAGCATGTGTTGGGTGTATTACAAACACCCAACGCTGGTTTTCAGCTGTAACCAAGACGCCTGCTAAGCGTGGGGATAACAAAAATACCCTCTAAATGGGTAGGCTGTGTTCAGCAGTGGACTATCTAGCTGATACAGTACAGTAAATTGTACTCCAAAGAAGTAAAAACATATCACATTCACCAAGAAACTTTATTGGTATTTGTTATTAAATTTAATAGTATTTGCTATTGTCCACGATGAACACTATTTTAAGCGAGTGAATGTTATTAGAATTTCATGAGTTTGGCCTATACAGCTTCGTTAGTTACTCTCTTCAGCTCTTCGAGAAAGTAACCCGAAGAGACGCCATTCTATTAGCTTTGTAAGAAACAAATTTCTGTCAATTTTTCTCATATCGAAACACGTTCTAATTGGCTAAGCCACGACCACGTAATTTATAGTGATGGGACGGAACGAATGTGCAATTTTAATCGATATCGATATAGTGCATACTTAGAACATCAACGTGGTAATATATCTATAAACATCTTAAGCGTTGAGTGTGAATTCTATTTATGCTTGTCTGTAAGAAGTAGGTAAACAATGGAAACTACTGTGTAACAAAACCTAATGTTAGCAAATTACAACGTCAAATACACTTACAAACTGCTGTATTGGCAGGATTGTCCACTTCCGAACACATTCTCCACCATTTAGGGAGAGTTTGCCATAATTCCCACGATTGGCAGGCCCAGGGGATACTTATCAATTAACACTTATAAATTAACATGAGTCACTCACCGTGTCTATTCTGCTAAGTCTATTTTTAATAAAGTCAGCGCATTTTAGCTAATCCACATAATGTAAGTTAATATTTTAGTTTTCACAGCTATCAATAAGATAAAATAAAATACAGAAGAAATACGAAGCAGTGATGGCTCAGTGCCATTGGCTATGGACTGCCGTGCCCCATGTCCATGGTTCGAATCCCGCCGCGGGCTTGAGCTTCAAAGCATGGTGGAAGGGCATTTTGCGAATGACCGCCAGGCTAGCGACCACCCTCAAGTAGAAAATCTGTCGCCAAGCACCTAACGGTGTGTTCCGGCAGCTGTCCTTGAGAGCCAGTAATTCTAGGTTAACCTGAACAACCTCTTCGACCACATCATCACTTACCATCAGGTGAGATAGTGGTCAAAGGCTATGTAATTAACAACTATGTCTTAAGGTGAAGGGCGCAGTGCAATTCGTGACTTGTAACGAAATGCATCTGCTATAGGCAGAGATTAGTCCGCTTAACATCAGGCGGGCCTTGTGCTTGATCCGTCACAATTACATAAAAAAAAGACTAAAACAACGGAAAAAATTTAAGTTAGAATACTCATTCTAACTTATAATTTTACCAAACTCATTCTAGCTTTCCAAATATTGTTTTATAAGCTTTAAGTTATATATATAGGTTATAAATAAAGTAATTACTATGATTCGCATCTCTTAAAATAAGTAAAATATTAAATGACTCCCTAAATAACCTAATCAAATATCTACTACGACATTATTGAAAAAAATTAGATCGCTGAGTATTAAGAAATTCGGTATTTGAAAATATTAAAAATGGTTTATTATATAAGGCTTCCTTCGAAGTGTAACAGGTTTATTTATAAAATAATTCATTGAGACATTGAGTGTGTTTAGATATACATAAAACTAATTCAAACAAATAAAATAAAGATCTTTTATACAATACATATACATTGTATATATACATATAAATTGAATAATAATAATAATGGCCATATTATAAGTGTATAGGTGTAGTAGATATTTTACTAACTATGTAAGACAAAACTATATAGATAGAAATTAATAAGTTGTGCGATATCTGTTTAAATTCCACTGTATCTTTTAGAAGCAGTGATGGTCCAGATGACTATGAATTTCCGTGTAAAAATTCCTTAGTTGGAATCAAAAATTTACCATAAGAAGGGTATCATAATATCGACAATTATCTATATAAAATCGATATTCACCACCATAAGTACTGTAATCACAACACTAGGAGGAAGGATATTTTAAATTTGGAGTGTGTCCGATACAACACACTAGTTGCCAGATAAACCGAACCATGAATTCCACTCTCGAGGTTAGTTTCTCGATGCTTCAGCTTTAGGCTCGTGTCGTCGATTGATATCTGAATAGTTTTTTTTTATGTTATTGTGACGGAACAATCCCGAGGCCCACCTGATGTTAAGTGGACTAACCTCTGCCTATAACAGACGCATTTCGTCAACGACGAATTGCACTGTGCCCGTCACACTGAGACGTCCAGTTGTTAGGTCTCATTAGCCTGTAATTACCTGCTGCCGGAACACACTGTTAGGTGCTTGGCGACAGATTTTCTACTTGAGGGTAGTCGCTAGCCAGGCGGGCATTCACAAAACGCCCTTCCACCATGCGGTGAAGCTCAAGCCCGCGGCGGGATTCGAACCATGGACCTGCTGCACGGCAGTCCATAGCCAATGCCACTGAGCCATCACTGCTTCAAAAAAGCTTCAGCCCTGCTATAGGTAAACCCCATAAATATCTTTTATTAGTAAGTAATATATAATAAGAATATATTAGGGTTTGCATTGTAGACCACATGGGGTACTTTTTATCCCGGAAGAGTGGTGTGATGTGATAGCCACTATGCACGTGTATGGAAACTGAAGCCTTGTGACTACATAACTTGTGAACAAATACATAGACAAAATAAATTATTACCAGTACCTACGTCATATCAAATGGTTTAAATTTCCAAATATCGAACATGTACTTACATCTGTATGTATTCAAAAATACCGGAGATGCCTATGATATGAACAAGATAGTAAAAAGGCCATGATCAACCAAAAACCAGTAAAATATTTAAAATTTTATTTCAATAGTGTAAACAAATTCTCCCTTCCTATTTGTATGTTAATATAATTAAACATTTATCTATGATTTCTTGATGGGATAAAAATACTTAAATTGTATATCAATCGAACTAAATTAAAACTAAAATAATGTACGTAATATAAATATCTAATACTTTCCGGCCGTGACTCCGTCCGCGCGTATGTAGGTTATCGTTTTGCGTAGTTGGAAAGAACTATCCTATGTCCTTAACATTATTTTTCACCCTCATTAGTGACCCTTGCTACTTATGGGATCGATTGTCATTCACTGTCAATCAGTATATCATCAAGATCAAAAAAGGCTGATCCACTTTCCGATTTCCGATGATGAAATTTAAATGGGACGACACGGCAAGCATCAGTTTTCAAATAAAAAAAGAATCATAAAAATCGGTTTACCCAGTCAAAATTTCTGCGGTAACAAACATAAAAAATAAAAACACAGACGAATTGAGTACCTCGTCCTTTTTTGAAGTCGATAATATGTTGATTGGAGACTGCCACAAATAAACTCGATTAAAAAACAAAATACCTCAAAATCTGGAAAAATATATTTTTATTCGCTGTTTGATCCACTCAAACTAAATGTATGAAAATGTTATTTTTTGTATGGTATAGGTAATATATTGGGGTATGGGGATGTTAGGGTGACATGTTTAGGTAATGGAAAACTACTTAGTACTACAAAAAAACGTTACGGGGCGTCGCGGGATAAAAAAACGTGAGCAGTTTGGACGATTTCGTCATAGGAGGTGGACAGATTGGACGCACGAGGGGTTAATTAGTGTAGGTAGATATCAAATTCTCATGTCTGAGTGTTAGTATCAAAACTCCTCCGAAACGGCTTAACCGATTCCTATGAAATTTTGTGTGTATATTCAGTAGGTCTGAGAATATGACGTAAACTATTTTTCATACCCAACATTTTATTTTTATCTTTCGGACAAAAACATTTTTTTAATTTATCTACGATTTGGCATTAAAATACATTAAACCCTAAAATTTCACCCTTCTACCACCAACACCTATTTTTTAATAGCTATACAAGTAGGTACTTTAATAATTTTCTACTCTCGGCGGTCGATAATTGATCAGGAAATGAATTGCCTAGAGATGAATTTTCTGTGGCCGTTTTAGGGCTGCTATTACCACTCGTTCTGTTATTTCCGCCAGGCGTCTATCGGTGTCACTTCTAACCCCGTAAACAGCATGGTGTAGGCAGGACTCCTGTCTTTTTCACACAATAAGCTTTCTATCACTTCCTAGAGTTTAGGGCTTCAACAGTTTTATTTCCTAAAATTTCACTATGTTCACAAATGTTCACGGATATCCAAAATAGCATAGCATGTTGAGTACGATGAGAAGCAGCAAACTGGCAAGTAATTGTGAATGAAAGAATTAACGCAATATAAAAAAAAAGGCTGTATTTTGTATTGAAAATATAAATGTAGACTAAAAGATGTAGTTTAAAATTTATTAGTTAGGTAAGATAATAAAAGGACAATGAATTCAAGAAATGTATCTTTGTTTTGTTATTTTTATATGCGGTTATCGTTAATAGCGCTTCTTTCCTCTTCCTTTTTTTACTTACTTACATTAAATAAGTTAGTCATTTTTATGTCACTAACAAAATATTCACTAGATATAATTTATATGGCAAAACAACGTACACCGGGCCAGCTAGTATTGATATATGTCTATAAAATTTCTTATATTTTCTTAATTTACTTTACATTAAGTATAAATTTATTCTTAATCCTTTTAAAAAGCCATTTACATATATTTACTAAAACAAAATTCGTATAGAATAAGAACAACTCTTAATTCCGTGTCACGGAACGTATATCTTCGTAAGAACGTAAAAGCCTTATACATACAGCACACTATAAAAGAACCAGTCTAAAAGACCCCTACAATCTAGAAAGGCGAACGGTGACAAGGGTTATTTTATACTGGTACTGCGGGGAAATAGCCAAAACATTGCCCACGCAGTAGCACACATACACAAAAACCTTCACACTTTCAAAGAAATACATACACACATACACATATTTCTGACACTCCGGGCACCCATGTTGCCATTTTTTACAATATTCAGATTTCGTATTTATCTAGGACAATGTGAACAATATATGTTCATACAAAAATCAAAAGGAACGAAAAAAGAAGCAAAAGGAATTGTTAATGAAATATTTTTCAATAGTTTTGGAATATTTCTATGCTCCCACAGCTATTTTTCGTCAGTAAAAATCAAATAATTAAAACTATGAAAAGCTGCCCATTCACGCACTCAGTTTTACAGGGTTCATTCACTCTTTTATATTATCTATGCAAGGTTCCACAGATAATATATTCCTGTCATTTACTGCGGGGAAATAGCTACTGCGAAAAAATTCGGCCGCAGCTATTTCCCCGCAGTAATTTTAGCACAGACTAAATATACCTGTTCGTTCTTCAGTGTAATGTTACCATTACTAAGATTTTCAGGTAACTCTGTATTGGCCATACAATTGACTTGTAACCGTGAATGGGATGCTTTGCCAAGCGATTTATTATCTGTGTTATACGTCTGTCTATGATTAGGTTTGTTTACATTATTGTATTTTATGAAGTTCTGAAGTTCTCTAAATATAAAAGCTAATTTAAATTGACTGTTTTAGAAATCGTCCGTCAAGTCCGATCCCATATCAAATGTAAGTAAGTCGAGTATAATACAACAAAACGTCGTAATGAAAACCTGTAACTGTTGCATGGTAGGAATCACTGCAAATACTAACAATTTGCCATTAATAAAGAGATGCTTTTATTTTTTAATAATGAATCGCCCTCCTAATCTCGAAATAGGTCAGTTGAAAACGTTACTAATAGTCAATTGGTCACCTATAATAATATAAGCTATATGGCCAGTGTCGCAAAACTTGCCATACTTATCTATCTTATTATAAAACACATATGAGGTTATAGCTTCGCGATGTACTAATGTATATCTCATACCTGGATTCGTCTTCCTGTAGGCTGCTAATTCTTTGTTTCTGCTTTGCCTTGGTTATGGGTTGTTGTTGTGTCTCAGCCTGCTCTCTACATCCACCTCCTATAGATATTAATGCAAGATGAGTATACCTAATCACCCATCCTGCCGCGGAGTCACGGTAAGCCCGTGGCGCTCCTTGGTGCACTACTTGGTCAACTGCAAACATAACTAGTATCAAGGCAATAACTAAAACTCAATCACCGTCTCGCGATACACGGATTAACATACAATCTCACTCACAAAGGCGCGAGCGATATACCAGACGTCTCTGGTAACCCATGAAACGTAAACTTGGTCAAGTGCGCAGCCCAAGATTCTGAAACAACCCAGATCTCAACCCCCGCCTTGGAGACGAGATATGTGCCTGGGTCAACTTTGGAGCTGTGGTTAGCATAAGATGAATACCAGTCAAGATTGATCCCACACAGAGTGTGCAGGCAACCATCCAAAATGGCATTCCTAATAAAGATGAAACAAGGGACGAGACGAATTTACTTAGCATTCCATGGATTAACCGTGCGGGTGCCGGGTCCATAGCGTTGCAGAGGAAGAGGCCCAAGTCAAGGTGCCTGGGACTTGCAACCCAGTGAGTAAGGTTAAGGGGCCCCTTTATGATGCATCAATGCTCCCTTTCACGGCTCAAGCCTCCTCCCCTGCCCAACCAAATTTGGTAAGATCCTACTAATGCCGCCTTGGATACACGTTCTAGGATGGAAGTTACGGTTTTTCTTGACAGGCCAAGTTCTTTTAGTAGGTTATACAGGGATTTCGCTGGTGTACCCCTTGCTCCGACTTCTACAGCATATAAATTAACCACATAACCGTTTTTGGTTAATTCATTTGTTAAGTCATAATATTTGTTAGTTTTTATTGTGTGGTCTTTAGGTATGTTTGTTTCCCACGGCACAGTAAGTTCTATAAGTACTATGCGTTTTAGATTTTTTGACTATGGAAATATATCCGGTCTGGATGACGAAACACCAACATCCTCAGGAATTGTGTAATGTTTTTCATACATGTCCATCAAAAGAGTCCAATCGGGAGCTGCGCCTAAGATGGAGTAAGGCTAACTTCTACAGCATATAAATTAACCACATAACCGTTTTTGGTTAATTCATTTGTTAGGTCATAATATTTGTTTCTTTTTATTGTGTGGTCTTTAGGTATGTTTGTTTATCATTATCATCATAAGCCGAAGACTTACTATTTTGCACAAATGCCTCCCCCATCCACATATTATGTACTTAATTATTACATTAGATTGCATATGCTGGGATTTTGTCCTTGTGTCTGATCTAAAACTTATTCAAGTTTGAATTAGTGGAATCAAACATCTTTGTCAGATAGATTTTAATAACAATCAAAACCCTTGTACACATGTTTTTTTTACCATGGCGGAGGTTATTTACACATCATTTTCTTTAAAAATGTATTAAAAAAATGGTCAACATTTGTTGATGTTTTGTTACATGTCAGTAGACACACACTCATATAGTATTTTAGTTGGCAAAGTACTTGAGTCAATAACTTATTTTAAATTAACATTTGAGCTAAGTGCTTTCATTAACTATAAGTTCAGTGTCAGTCGTTCAGTGTCAGTCAGAACATGTAAATGAAATAGTCTATCAGGCAAGGTTTCAAGGTTCTTAGAACTATTTACAATAATTATATAAATAGGTACTTATTTTTGTACAAGAACTTCAAGTGTATTAAATGATTTACCTGTATTTTGATTCGACGACAATGGTGTTTGGTGTATGTTGTGAATTTAATCACTTCTGCCATAACGAGGGTACTTTTCCAATGTTTTAATAAAAGTACTTGTAGAAACGTGTTGGTAGAAAGGTATTGTTTGGATTTTACACTAATTCATGTACAAACAAAAGGAACGAGATTTTAAGCTAATGTACTTTATACTGCATATCAGAAGATTTTTTTAGTTTTTTTTATGCATGCAAGTGATGATGTGGTCGAAGGTGTTGTTAGGCTAGCCTAGAATTACTGGCTCTCAAGGACAGCTGCCGGAACACACCATTAGGTGCTTGGCGATAGATCTTCTACTTGAGGGTGGTAGCTAGCCAGTCGCCAACGTCCGCCGCGGTAATGAGTTGGATGGGTGACCGCTAGTGACATTACTACTGTGCGCTTCCGTACTTCGGAGGGCACGTTAAGCCGTCGGTCCCGGTTGTCGTCTTAGGATGGCAGTCGTTATAGCATAGCGGTAGGGCATTTTGCGAATGCCCGCCTGGCTAGCTACCACCCTTAAGTAATGTAATCCGCATAGCAGGGGTTATTGCAAACCTAACAATATTAATCTAACATAGTTATGTATGTAGGTACAATTACTTAATCTGTGATTTGTTATATTGTTATTCATTAAACTATAGTAGAGCAATATTAATGAGTTTTTTGTTACATTTTTAGGGTTCCGTAGTCCTGACAAGGAACCCTTATAGTTTCGTCATGTCCGTCTGTCCGAGGTTTTGCTAAGATACCGTTTGTACTAGAAAGCTGCAATTTTGTAAGGGTATGTAAACTTATCACGCCGTTAAAGTGGTAATTTTTTTTTTTTTTTTTAGGGTAGCTCCCATTTAAATGATGTGGCGATGATTTTTTTTTCGTCGTCTATCCACCCACCATCGTGTGGGGTATCATTGAATAGGTCTTTTAAAATGACTTCGGGTCCCTAAGTCTATTAGATGAATGTTTGTGTTTATTGAAATGTTGCTCCTGTCCAGTAACGCGGCTGAACGGCAATGCAGGCTAGATCTTTGCAGTATTATGTTTATAATGCATGTTTCTGTTTCTTAGGGGGTAACTTAACTTACTTAGGGGTTTCTGCTTCCTCAGGCTGCATGTCTACTAAATAAGGTGTTATTACAAAATCACAAATATACGATAGGAAAAATTTAAGTCATGCGCGGGATTCGAACCCGCGTCCATCCACCCCTTGAGCCGGGGTATGCTCTAACCAATTGAGCTGTGTGAGTGTTTGTGTAACTCCGCCTCATAATGTTGAATTTTGATATTTATGATGCCGGTCCTCAGCCCGGACAAAGGAGGAAGGCACACACTTTACTAATCATCCTACAATTACTGGCTCTCAAGGACAGCTGTAATTTTGCCAAGCACCAAACATCCGTTGCCAAGGTAGGTGCTTGGCGACAGATTTTCTACTCGAGGGTGGTTGCTAGCCAGGCGGGCATTCGCAAAATGCCCTACCACCATGCTAAAAACAAAGTCAAAAGTATTACTTAGTGCTTCTTCATAATGGTATGCATACTGTGATTGTGGAATGTGTACAATAAGATACCATGTAACCTATCAAAAGGTACTATGTTAAATTGCAAAACATGGTTTAATTTTTGTACTGTCACGATTGATTTTTATGTATAACCACGCATAGTAATGCATCTAGGTTAATTAACTACACTAACTGGATCATATGTTCTTGGTGATATTTTTTGTGGGCTAGATTATACCTTCAGTATTTCTTATTAACTTTATCAATTTAATTTCAATAGTCTATAATTATGCTCATTCATAGATAAACGTGGCTAGGTGATAATGTAATTGCTATCATTAACAGACATACATATAGTAAATAATATTCATACATAGGGATAAGTGAACTTAAGTTAACATCTGTCACAACCGCTAGATTGAAGTGGAAACCTTGGTAGGGGTAGGTGTACAAGGCGACTATAATGCGGAGATTTTATATTCCAGTAACGTAAAACCAAAACCGTCACTCCAGTAACCAACCTGGAGTGAGGAGGGCAGAGCAGTGCACGCACGTATTCAGATCTAAGCTCCTGGGTGACATTGCAACGGGAGCACGCGTGGTGCTTAGCTTCAGGCACAACTTGATGCTGCTCTACAGATTTTATTACGCCAGTTGAATAAGATGTGTGCTATTGCTCTAGGGCTATGATAGCAGTGTTGTGCTGTGATCACATCGCAGCTTTGTATACAGTCAATAAGAACTTGTTGAGACATAGGTACTGATGAATATAATTTCCATTCTTTTTCAGGAACGTAAAATCTTTCTCCATTGACGTCTTCAATCAAGTCTGTCAAGCCTGTGTACAGTCAAGCATATTCCTGTAACGTTTTTGTGATAATGTCAATGTGCCTGTGTTTCAATACCTAAATAATTTACTATCTAGAAATTCTTTATAAATATTAAACTCTTCCTGTAATAACTGAACTGCTTTATTTATTCCTTTTCCATTGCCCATTAGTAGTATGGACATCAACAAAGTGTTATACATATTCCGTTACCTTTGTATAGGCATATAATTATCATGTTTTAATCCCATAACTTCTCTTTGGGTAGACTGATTTAGATAAAACAAAAACCTAAACCTCATGACTCCTATAAATATATAGGTATTAGAAATAAGAAAAAATATTAGTATCTAACACCTTCCTATTTATTAAAAAAGATTTTTGTTGGTATATTACCAAGAAAAATGTTTTTAATATTTTTTTTATATCTATGATAGGCTAGCCTTTGACCACTATCTCACCTGATGGTAAGTGATGATATGGTCGAAGATGTTGTTCAGGCTAGTCTAGAATTACTGGTTCTCAAGGACAGTTGCCGAAACACACCGTTAGGTGCTTGGCGACAGATTTTCTACTTGAGGGTGATAGCAAGCCAGGCAGGCATTCGCAAAATGCCCATCCACCATGCTGTAACGTGGGACAACAACCGGGACCGATGGCTTAACATGCCCTCCGAAGCACGAAAGCGCTCAGTAGTAATGTCAGTAGCGGTCACCCATCCAACTCCTGACCGCGGCGGACATTGCTTAACTTAGTTGATCGATTCAGAACGGCTAAGCAAACTTCGCTACGTGTGCTTCAATTATCTGTCATGTATAGACATGACGTTTATTACAGATTTATTACATGTATAGATGATAGCTCCAGACGGAGAACTCACTTAAAAGACAAGCGATTTCACAGGTTCAAAGAAGTAAAGAACTTGAAACAATTTAGCCAAACATGTTATTGTCATAAGAATGTGCGTATAGTCACGGAAATGCTTTCATTACCGTGGTGCTGTCAGGAATTACAGCGGTGAGCGGAGTTATTAACCGATTTCCAAAAAAGGAGGAGGTTCTCAATTCCACGCGTATTTTTCTATCTTATGTATGACCAGGCATAACTTTTTACAGATTGTAGTCCGATTTCAATAATTCTTTTTTTATTAGAAAGGATATACCATTGTGGTGGGCCCGTATAAATTTCATTAAAATCGATTGAATAGTTTATAATTATGTTATAGTCAATTGAAAAATGTATTTGCTTACCTGGATGATTTAATGGTATTTGCTATTGTCGACGATGAACACTATTTTAGGCGAGTGATTGTTATTAGAACTTCATGAGTTTGACCGACAGCTTCGTTAGTTACTCTCTTCAGCTTTTGGCGTCGTGTCGTCGATTGAAAGCTCAATAGCTTTTTTTTATGTTATTGCGACGGAACAAGCTGTGTTAAGTGGACTAACCTCTGCCTATAACAGACGCATTTCGTCAACGATGAATTGCACTGTGCCCGTCACGCTGAGACGTCCAGTTGTTAGGTCTCATTAGCCTGTAATTTTTCTGGCTCTCAAGGACTGCTGCCGGAACACACTGTTAGGTGCTTGGCGACAGATTTTCTACTTGAGGGTAGTCCCTAGCTAGGCGGGCATTCACAAAATGCCCTTCCACCATGCGGTGAAGCTCAAGCGCGCGGCGGGATACGAACTATGGACCTGCTGCACGGCAGTCCATAGCCAATGCCACTGAGCCATCACTGCTTCAAAAAAGCTTCGGCCCTGCTATAGGTAAATCCCATAAATATCTTATATTAGTAAGTAATGGATAATAAGAATATATTAGGGTTTGCATATAGAGCACATGGGGTACTTTTCTTCCCGGAAGAGTGATGTTGATAGCCACTATGCACGTGTATGAAGTCGTGGGTGGAAACTGAAGCATTGTGACTACATAACTTGTGAACAAATACATAGATAATAATATAAATTATTACCATTACGTAATGTCAAATGGTTTGAATTTTCAAATATCGAACATACATTTACATCTTAACAAGTCAGCATCGGCACCCGAATTCAGGCATACATATGAAATTCAATTGTTTTCATTACCTATGATGCGCAAGAATTAATGTATTCAAATATACCGAAGATGCCTATGAAATGAACAAGATAAGAAAAAGGCCATGATCAACAAAAATACCAGTAAAATATATACATTTTATTTCACTATTGTACACAAATTCTCACTACCCTATTTGTATGTTAATATAATAAAACATTTATGTATGATTTTTGATGGGATAAAAATACTCAAATTGTATATTAATCGAACTAAATTGAAACTAAAATAATGTACGTAATGAAAATATCTAATACTAGCTTTCCGTCCGCGACTCCGCCCGCGCGTAGGTATATCAGTTATCGTTTTGCGCAATTGGAAAGAACTATCCTATGTCCTTCCCTGGATCTCTTTTACCAAAAAATGGAACCGACATCAACACTCAAATGTGTGAAATAACTTGTTGAAGTCAGTACCATGATGGTTAAAAAGTACCTACTATCACAATTTTGTACGCATGGTACCGACTTCGACAAGTTATTTCACACATTTGAGTGTTGAAGTAGGTTCCATTTTTTGGTATACATTATTTTGCACCCTTTTTAGTGACCCCTGCTACTTATGGGATCGATTGTCATTCACTGTCAATCACTTTATCATCAAGATAGGAAAATATTTTTCAGCTATTGGAGTGTACCCCAAAAAAGGCTGATCCGATTTCTGATTTCCGATGATGAAATTTAAATGGGACGACACGGCAAGCATCAGTTTTCAAATAAAAAAAGAATCATCAAAATCGGTTTACCCAGTCAACATTTCTGAGGTAACAAACATAAAAAATAAAAATACTGAAGAATTGAGTACCTCGTCCTTTTTTGAAGTCGTTAAAAAATACGGCTGTATTTTGAAAATACCAATATACCCCCTTACTTATAAAAACATCGCTATGTAGTTGCTAACTAATGGATAACTAAACAGTGTTTAAGTAATGCTTAAATATTTCTTACTTATAAACGCTACATAGCACCTGTTTAGCTAAGAAATGGATAATGAGGTCGAACGTATTTTAAACTGACAACATTGTACTAAAAAGTATTATGAATGACCTAAATGGCCAAATAGCATGTATCTAGTGCTAAATATCTTGAAATTAAAAAGTAAATATAATACTTTTCTTTATATAGTACCACCAACTTAACTGTGCAGTTTTCGAGGGCGCTACTGGTCAAGGAAATCAACTACGAACTGTCACAATTTGAAGGAATGTTGTAGTTCTTTTTTCTGCCACCTGAACAGATAAGTTGGTGGGTCTGTAACTAAATCAGCTGACCAGAAATATGGGCGCCATCTTGTTACTTAAAATTTAAACAAGGGTGGGACGGTGTTTAAATTGACAGCTGATTTAAGCAGTACTTAGGTACTGGATAAAGTTATGTAGCGTTTATGAGTAAGAAATTTTGCTAATCAGCGGCTAAGTAATGTTTAAAATTTAAGTAGCGTTTATAAGTAAGGCTGATAGTGTTTAAAATTTGTTAGGCAAGAATAATAAATAAAACAACAACGAATTCAAGAAATGTATGTTTGGAGTTTTGTTATTTTTTTTTGCCAACATTAAAAAAAGGAGGACGTAGGTACTCAATTCATATATTTTTATTTAATTAACTAGAAATAATATACTGGCTACAGAAACATCGTAATTAAATAATTGATTGTACAAGAGAGAGAGAGCCTATCACTTATAGGCATCTGACGACGTGCGTATCGGAGACATTGCCATTAAATTTAGCGCAGGAGTCCATACTTTCAACACCATAATATAATGTATAATCATAATATAATTTACTTTACCTTGCTGTACACACATTATGTTAAATTACAATCTATTTCAAAATTTGTATAACAGTTATAATTGACATAAGATAATGTATGACATAATTATCTGTAATTTGTTTTGTGTGTCTAAATAAATATTTCCGTCATTATAAAAAAATTCCAAAAACTTAATCGTTAAAAATATTTTATGGACTTATCAAACCTGCTCACAAAATTTCGTGAGAATCTGTTGAGAAATGCGACCTTTATAGAACAACCGGACATACGAAAGCATTTGTAGCAGCGACGACGCGCGACGCTTTGAATTAAGTTCTTGCTCGGTTAATTAGTGTATGTGTAGTGTATATCAAATTCTCATGTCAAAGTGTTAGTAACAAAACTCTACCGAAACGGCTTGACCGATGCCTATGAAATTTTGTGTGTATATTCAGTAGGTCTGAGAATAGGACGTTAACTATTTTTCATACCCAACATTTTATTTTTATCTTTCGGACAAAATCATTTTTTTTAAATTTATCTACGATTTGGCATAAATACCTACAATAAACCCTAAAATTTCACCCTTCTACCACCAACACCTATTTTTAATAGCTATACAAGTAGGTACTTTAATAATTTTCTACTCTCGGCGGTCGATAATTGATCAGGAAATGAATTGCCTAGAGATGAATTGCTGTGGCCGTTTTAGGGCTGCTATTACCACTCGTTCTGTTATTCCCGCCAGGCGTCTATCGGTGTCACTTCTCACCCCGTAAACAGCACGGAGTAGGCAGGACTCCTGTCTTATGCACACAATAAGCTTTCTATCACTTCCTAAAGTTTAGGCCTTAAACAGTTTTATTTCCTAAAATTTCACTATCTATACGGTCACAAAAGTTCACGGATATCCAAAATAGCATAGCATGTTGAGTACGATGAGGAGCAGCAAGCTTGCAAGTAATTGTGAATGAAAGAATTAACGCAATACAAAATAAGGCTGTATTTTGTATTGAAAATATCAATGTAGACTAAAAGATGTAGTTTAAAATTTATTAGGTAGGTAGATATGATAATAAAAGGACAATGAATTCAAGAAATATAATAAAAAGATAATAAAAGGAAAATGAAAAAATCTTTGGTGTTTTGTTATTTTTATATGCGGTTATCGTTAATAACGCTTCTTTCCTCTTCCTTTTTTTACTTACTTACATAAAATAAGTTAGTCATTATTATGTGACTAACATAATATTCACTAGATATAATTTATATGGCAAAACAACGGTCAGACCCACCAACTTATCTGTTCAGATGGCAGAAAAAAGAACTACAACATTCCTTCAAATTGTGACAGTTTGTAGTTGATTTCCATGACCAGTAGCGCCCTCGAAAACTGCACAGTTAAGTAGGTGGTATATACCGGGCCAACTAGTATTCATATAATATGTCTACAGAATTTCTTATATTTACTAAATTTACTTTACTTTAAGTATAAATTTAGACCTAATCCTTTTAAAAAGCCATTTACATATATTTACTAAAACAAAATTCGTAAAGAAGAAGAACAACTCTTAATTCCGTGTCACGGAACGTATATCTTCGTAAGAACGTAATAGCCTTATACATACAGCACACTATAAAAGAACCAGTCTAAAAGACCCCTACAATCCAGAAAGGCGAACGGTGACAAAGGTTATTTTATGCTGGTACTGCGGGGAAATAGCCAAAACATTGCCCACGCAGTAGCACACATACACAAAAACCTTAACACTTTCAAAGAAATACATCCACACATACACATATTTCTGACACTCCGGGCACCCATATTGCCATTTTTTAGAATATTCAGATTTCGTATTTATCTAGGACACTGTGAACATAATATGTTTATACAAAAATCAAAAGGAACGAAAAAAGAAGCAAAGGGAATTGTTAATGAAATATTTGTCAATAACTTTGGGATATTTCTATGCTCCCACAGCTATTTTTCGTCAGTAAAAAGCAAATAATTAAAACTATGAAAAGCTGCCCATTCACGCACTCAGTTTTACAGGGTTCATTCAATCTTTTATATCATCTATGCAAGGTTCCACAGATAATATATGCCTGTCATTTACTGCGGGGAAATAGCTACTGCGCAAAAAATTCGGCCGCAGCTATTTCCCCGCAGTAATTTTAGCACAGACTAAATATACCTGTTCGTTCTTCAGTGTAATGTTACCATTACTAAGATTTTTAAGTAACTCAGTATTGGCCATACAACTGACTTGTAACCGTGAATGGGATGCTTTGCCAAGCGATTTATTATCTGTGTTATACGTCTGTCGATGATTAGGTTTGTTTACATTATTGTATTTTATAAAACTGAAGTTCTCTAAATATAAAAGCTATTAAAGATTGATTGTTTTAGAAATTGTCCGTCAAGTCCGATCTTATATCAAATGTAAGTAAGTCCAGTATAATACAACAAAACGTCGTTATGAAAACCTCTAACTGTTGCATGGTAGGAATCACTGTAAATACTAACAATTTGCCATTAATAAAGAGATGCTTTTATTTTTTAATAATGAAACGCCCTCCTAATCTTGAAATAGGTCAGTTGAAAACGTTACTAATGGTCAATTGGTCACCTATAATAATATAACCTATATGGTCAGTGTCGCAAAACTTGCCATACCTATCTATCTTATTATAAAATACATATGAGGTTATAGCTTCGCGATGTACTAATGTATTTCTCATACCTGGATTCGTCTTCCTGTAGGCTGCTAATTCTTTGTCTCTGCTTCGCCTTCGTTATGGGTTGTTGTTGTGTCTCAGCCTGCTCTCTACATCCACCTCCTATAGATATTAATGCAAGATGAGTATACCTAATCACCCATCCTGCCGCGGAGTCACGGTAAGCCCGTGGCGCTCCTCGGTGCACTACTTCTCGGTCAACTGCAAACATAACTAGTATCAGGGCAATGACTAAAATTCAATCACTGTGTCGCGATACACATAAAATCTCACTCTCAAAGGCGCGAGTGATATACCAGACGTCTCCGGTAACCCATGAAACGTAAACTTGGTCAAGTGCGCACCCCAAGATTCTGAAACAACCCAGATCTCACCCCCCCCCCGCCTTGGAGACGAAATATGTGCCTGGGTCGACTTTGGAGCTGTAGTCAGCATAAGATGAATACCAGTCAGGATTGATCCCACACAGCGTGTGTAGGCAACCATCCAAAATGGCAATCATAATAAAGATGAAACAAGGGTATCAAGTTAATACATGATACACCGAATAGACCGTAAGCACACACGTAACAAACCGCAAACAAACATGGTTACCAAAGTTATACACAGCTTGCGAAGAACTCCTGCAGTCTATCTTCCAAGTGTCCTTCCAAGTCAAAAATGAAATAAATAAACATTAGCCTTTCCTAAAAAAGTTACTCAAAGATAGCTGACTAACGTTAAGTTTACTTCAACACCCATATTTAGCCATAACATATTACCATACTGTAGGTAGCTCATTTTCGCATCTTTTGAGTGAAATTATTGGTAGTAATACATTTGTACATTTTTGTTACATGTCTTCAAAAATTTTGAATAATAGACAGGTCAAAAGGTCTAAAGCTAAAATCAATTTATTTTACATAACACAGGGTGAGCGGGTTCTTTCCATGGGAAAAGTTAAGTGAATTTAATTTTTATATCTAATATGCACACACCATATGTAAATAAAATCTGGCTTTTGATGCAAACCAGTAAAGAAACGGAATAGAGGCAAAGGAGTGGACAAAATGTTTTTGTTTTCTTGTAGGATGGGCACAGGAGCATAAAGTTAAATAAACAAAACATTTATCAGCTTTTCATTAAAGGACGATGATAGAAAACTTTCTTATAAATTACTTACTGTAAATAATTATTTTAGTCATTTTTATTTTTCATATATTTATTGTGCCTTATATATAATTGAATGATAAATTCTAAATCTACATACAATTTTTAAAGCCCTTGCATGGCTTTTCAAATATACACTCTTGCATGCGTTTTAGTAGGAATACCAATATTTGAAAAATAAAAAATATTATTTCTGTAGGTGGTTTAAAATCATGAGTAAATTCATTGAACAATGAACAAATTTAAATTTATAAGCAGATATTTATACTTGGATGTGCTGAACTTTTCTCTGCACATACGGCACATGTGATTAAACCGTGGTTTGTTTTTTTGCGATACCAATGATACTAAATATATTGACTATTCTTTTTATTTTTTTGTACCTGATAGGTTAGCCTTTGACCACTATCTCACCTGATGGTAAGCGATTATGTGGTCGAAGATGTTGTTCAGGCTAACCTAGAAGTATTTTTTGTAATAGGCTGGTTTGTTTGTGGTAGGTAGGTAGCTTGTGTGTACGTAGATAATCAGTTATTTTTCTGTATAAGTAGTGAAGCATTATTTGTACAAGAGACAAATTACTTAGCATTCTATGGATTCACCGTGCGGGTGCCGGGTCCATCGCGTTGCAGAGGTAGAGGCTAGAGGGGCCTGGGACTTGCAACCCAGGAGTAGGGTTAAGGGGCCCCTTTATGATATATCAATGCTCTCTTCACCGAGCCAGAAGGCTCGAGCGGTGAAGGGAGCATTAAGGGGAGGACCCCTACCTAACCAAATTTGGTAAGATCCTACTAATACTGCCTTAGATACACATTATAGGATGGAAGTTACGGTTGTTCTTGGTAGGCCAAGGTCTTTAAGTAGGTTATATAGGGATTTCGCTGGTATACCCCTTGCTCCAACTTCTACGGCATATAAATTAACCACATAATCGTTTTTGGTTAATTCATTTGTTAGGTCATAATATTTGTTTGTTTTTATTGTGTGTATAGGTATGTTTGTTTATCATTATCATCATAAGCCCGAAGACATACAATTTTGAACAAATGCTTCCCCCATCCTCATAATATGTACTTAATTATTACATTAGATTGCATATGCTGGGATTTTGTCCTTGTGTCTGGTCTAAAACTTATTCAAGTTTGAATTAGTGGAATCAAACGTCTTTGCCAGATAGATTTTAATAACAATCAAAACCCTTGTGCGCATGTTTTTTTTACCATGGCAGAGGTTATTTACACATCAATTTCTTTAAAAAATTATTAAGAAATGGTCAACTTTAGTTGATGTTTTGTTACATGTGAGTATAACACACTCATATAGTATTTTAGTCGGCAAAGTACTTGAGTCAATAACTTATTTTAAATTAACATTTGAGCTGAGTGCTTTCATTGACTATAAGTTCAGTGTCAGTCAGAACATGTAAATGAAATAGTCTATCAGGCAAGGTTTCAAGGTTCTTAGAACTATTTACAATAATTATATAAATAGGTACTTATTTTTGTACGAGAACTTCAAATGTATTAAATAATTTACTTGTATTTTGATTCGACGACAATGGTGTTTGGTGTATGTTGTGAATTTAATCACTACTGCCATAACAAGGGTACTTTTCCAATGGTCTAATAAAAGTACTTGTAAAAACGTGTTGGTAGAAAGATATTGTTTGGATTTTACACTTATTCATGTACAAACTAAAGGAACGAGATTTTAAGCTAATGTACTTTATACTGCATCTCAGCAGTTTTTTTAGTTTTTTTTTATGCTTGATAGGTTAGCCTTTGACCACTATCTCACCTGATGGTAAGTGATGATGTGGTCGAAGATGTTGTTAGGCTAGCTTAGAATTACTGGCTCTCAAGGACAGCTGCCGGAACAATCTATTAGGTGCTTGGCGACAGATCTTCTACTTTAGGGTGGTAGCTAGCCAGGCGGGCATTCGCAAAATGCCCTACCACTATGCTATAACGACTGCCATCCGAAGACAACAACCGGGACCGACGGCTAAGTTAAGCAACGTCCGCCGCGGTCATGAGTTGGATGGGTGACCGCTAGTGACATTACTACTGAGCGTTGCCGTGCTTCGGAGGGCACGTTAAGCCGTCGGTCCCGGTTGTCGTCTTAGGATGGCAGTCGTTATAGCATAGTGGCAGGGCATTTCGCGAATGCCCGCCTGGCTAGCTACCACCCTCAAGTAATGTAATCCGCATAGCAGGCGTTATTGCAAACCTAACAATATTAATCTAACATAGTTATGTATATAGGTACAATTACTTAATCTGTGATTTGTTATACTGTTATGCATTAAACTATAGTAGAGCAATATTAATGAGTTTTTTGTTACATTTTTAGGGTTCCGTAGTCCTGACAAGGAACCTTTATAATTTCGTCATGTCCGTCTGTCCGAGGTTTTGCTAAGATACTGTTTGTACAAGAAAGCTGCAATTTTGTAAGGGTATGTAAACTTATCACGCTGTTAAAGTGGTAAATATTTTTATTAATATTTTTTTTAAGGTAGCTCCCATATAAGTGATGTGCGGATGATTTTTTTTTGGTCGTCTATCCCATCGTGTGGGGCATCATTGAATAGATCTTTTAAAATTACTTCGGGGGTTGCTTAGTATTAGCAACCCCTAAGTCTATTAGAAGAATTTTTGTGTTTATTGTAATGTTGCTCCTGTACAGTAACGCGGCTGAACGGCAATGCAGGCTAGATCTTTGCAGTATTATGTTTATAATGCATGTTTCTGTTTCAACTTACTTAGGGGGCTCTGCTTCCTCAGGCTGCATGTCTAGTAAATAAGGTGTTATTACAAAATCACAAATATACGATAGGATAAATTTAAGTCATGGGCGGGATTCGAACCCGCATAGCACGCGTTATTGCAAACCTATATTAAAATTATAAGGTTGCGTCCTCATTTACAAAGTATAAAACCAATTGCAAAATTGGTCTTGTTTGTAGTACAACGCAAGTGGTACTATAGATGTCGCTCCATCCCAATACGATGGTTAAAGACCGGTGGGAAAGATTTGAGTTATGACGTCATGTCATGTTAGCTCAATTGGTTAGAGCATACCCCGGCTCAAGGGGTGGATGGACGCGGGTTCGAATCCCGCACATGACCTAAATTTTTCCTATCGTATATTTGTGATTTTGTAATGTAATCCGCATAGCAGGCGATATTGCAAACCTAAGAATATTAAAATAAGGTGTTAGTATATACTTGGCTTATAAAATTATAAAAGATGAGTGTTTGTGTAACTCCGCCTCATAATGTTGAATTTTGACATATATGATGCCGGTCCTCAGCCCGGACAAAGGAGGAAGGCACACACTTTACTAATCATCCTACAATTACTGGCTCTCAAGGACAGCTGTCATTTTGCCAACCACCTAACATCTATCGCCAAGGTAGGTGCTTGGCGACAGATTTTCTACTCGAGGGTGGTTGCTAGCCAGGCGGGCATTCGCAAAATGCCCCACCACTATGCTAAAAACAAAGTCACAAGTATTACTTACACACGTTGTGCTGTGACAGATGTTAACTTAAGTTCACTTATCCCTATGTATGAATATTATTTACTATATGTATGTCTGTTAAGACAGACAGCACAACCGGTAGATTGAAGTGGAAATCTTGGTAGGGATAGGTGTACAAGCCGACTATAATGTAGAGATTTCAGATTCCAGTAACGTAAAACCAAAATCTTGGAGTGACGAGGGCAGAGCAGTGCCACGCACGTATTCAGATCTAAGCTCCTGGGTGACATTGCAATGGGAGCACGGGTGGTGCTTAGCTTCAGGCACAACTTGATGCTGCTCTACAGATATTATTACGCCAGTTGAATAAGATGTGTGCTATTGCTCTAGGGCTATGATAGCAGTGTTGTGCTGTGATCACATCGCAGCTTTGTATACAGTCAATAAGAACTTGTTGAGACATAGGTACTGATGAATATAATTTCCATTCTTTTTCAGGAACGTAAAATCTTTCTCCATTGACGTCTTCAATCAAGTCTTTAGTCAAGCCTGTGTACAGTCAAGCATATTCCAGTAACGTTTTTGTGATAATATCAATGTGCCTATGTTTCAATACCTAAATAATTTACTATCTAGAAATTCTTTATAAATATTAAACTCTTCCTGTAATAACTGAACTGCTTTATTTATTTCTTTTCCATTGCCCATTAGTAGTATGACATCAACAAAGTGTTATCCATATTCCGTTACCTTTGTATAGGCATATAATAATCATGTTTTAATCTCATAACTTCTCTTTGGGTAGACTGATTTAGATTAAACAAAAACCTAAACCTCAGGACTCCTATAAATATATAGGTATTAGAAATAAGAAAAAATATTAGAAACTAACACCTTCCTATTTATTAAAAAAGATTTTTGTTGGTATATTACCAAGAAAAATGTTTATAATAATTGTTTTTATATCTATGATAGGCTAGCCTTTGACCACTATCTCACCTGATGGTAAGTGATGATATGGTCGAAGATGTTGTTCAGGCTAGTCTAAAATTACTGGTTCTCAAGGACAGTTGCCGAAACACACCGCTAGGTGCTTGGCGACAGATTTTCTACTTGAGGGTGGTAGCAAGCCAGGCAGGCATTCGCAAAATGCCCATCCATCATGCTGTAACGTGGGACAACAACCGGGACCGATGGCTTAACATGCCCTCCGAAGCACGAAAGCGCTCAGTAGTAATGTCAGTAGCGGTCACCCATCCAACTCCTGACCGCGGCGGACATTGCTTAACTTAGCTGATCGATTCAGAACGGCTAAGTAAACTTCGCTACGAGCGAATTCAATTATCTGTTATGTACAGACCGACGACTCTTAATTGCGATTTCAATGCTAGCAATTTACTGTTTCTTATTTCGCTGTTAGGTGGAAAGTCAGTCTGGTATTTTAAATTATTATCAATTGTACTTCCCCATATCTTCCCATGGAAAAACACTTGAAGATGAGCAGCAGCGCCTTCTAAAGAACTACGATCGTAGACTGCGATCCCCAAGAAAGAAAGAAACATTTTATTAGGTACTTACACAATATAGAACACAGAGCCAATATCTAACAAATGAATAACCAAGTGGAACACACAAAGATACATATGTACATAAAGTCATGCCTGAACCCTGGAGGGGAAGGCAGACAGAAACTACGGTTTTAGGTAACTTCCGCTCATCTCATATGTGTTTAAATACTTCTGAACGCAAGTACCTAACTGGTGTTCAGCTCAGCATGTGTTGGGTGTATTACAAACACCCAACGCTGGTTTTCAGCTGTAACCAAGACGCCTGCTAAGCGTGGGGATAACAAAAATACCCTCTAAATGGGTAGGCTGTGTTCAGTAGTGGACTATCTAGCTGATACAGTACAGTAAATTGTACTCCAAAGAAGTAAAAACATATCACATTCACCAAGAAACTTTATTGGTATTTGTTATTAAATTTAATAGTATTTGCTATTGTCCACGATGAACACTATTTTAAGCGAGTGAATGTTATTAGAATTTCATGAGTTTGGCCTATACAGCTTCGTTAGTTACTCTCTTCAGCTCTTCGAGAAAGTAACCCGAAGAGACGCCATTCTATTAGCTTTGTAAGAAACAAATTTCTGTCAATTTTTCTCATATCGAAACACGTTCTAATTGGCTAAGCCACGACCACGTAATTTATAGTGATGGGACGGAACGAATGTGCAATTTTAATCGATATCGATATAGTGCATACTTAGAACATCAACGTGGTAATATATCTATAAACATCTTAAGCGTTGAGTGTGAATTCTATTTATGCTTGTCTGTAAGAAGTAGGTAAACAATGGAAACTACTGTGTAACAAAACCTAATGTTAGCAAATTACAACGTCAAATACACTTACAAACTGCTGTATTGGCAGGATTGTCCACTTCCGAACACATTCTCCACCATTTAGGGAGAGTTTGCCATAATTCCCACGATTGGCAGGCGTCTTGGGGATCGCAGTTTAAGATATCAGTTCCTCAGAAAGCGCTGTACCTTTCGGTATTTTACCTAGCAATGGTGGAGTAAAATTCTAGCACGGTAGCCCAGGGGATACTTATCAATTAACACTTATAAATTAACATGAGTCACTCACCGTGTCTATTCTGCTAAGTCTATTTTTAATAAAGTCAGCGCATTTTAGCTAATCCACATAATGTAAGTTAATATTTTAGTTTTCACAGCTATCAATAAGATAAAATAAAATACAGAAGAAATACGAAGCAGTGATGGCTCAGTGCCATTGGCTATGGACTGCCGTGCCCCATGTCCATGGTTCGAATCCCGCCGCGGGCTTGAGCTTCAAAGCATGGTGGAAGGGCATTTTGCGAATGCCCGCCAGGCTAGCGACCACCCTCAAGTAGAAAATCTGTCGCCAAGCACCTAACGGTGTGTTCCGGCAGCTGTCCTTGAGAGCCAGTAATTCTAGGTTAACCTGAACAACCTCTTCGACCACATCATCACTTACCATCAGGTGAGATAGTGGTCAAAGGCTATGTAATTAACAACTATGTCTTAAGGTGAAGGGCGCAGTGCAATTCGTGACTTGTAACGAAATGCATCTGTTATAGGCAGAGATTAGTCCGCTTAACATCAGGCGGGCCTTGTGCTTGATCCGTCACAATTACATAAAAAAAAGACTAAAACAACGGAAAAAATTTAAGTTAGAATACTCATTCTAACTTATAATTTTACCAAACTCATTCTAGCTTTCCAAATATTGTTTTATAAGCTTTAAGTTATATATATAGGTTATAAATAAAGTAATTACTATGATTCGCATCTCTTAAAATAAGTAAAATATTAAATGACTCCCTAAATAACCTAATCAAATATCTACTACGACATTATTGAAAAAAATTAGATCGCTGAGTATTAAGAAATTCGGTATTTGAAAATATTAAAAATGGTTTATTATAATTATAAGGCTTCCTTCGAAGTGTAACAGGTTTATTTATAAAATAAGTATTTGAGTGTGTTTAGATATACATAAAACTAATTCAAACAAATAAAATAAAGATCTTTTATACAATACATATACATTGTATATATACATATAAATTGAATAATAATAATAATGGCCATATTATAAGTGTATAGGTGTAGTAGATATTTTACTAACTATGTAAGACAAAACTATATAGATAGAAATTAATAAGTTGTGCGATATCTGTTTAAATTCCACTGTATCTTTTAGAAGCAGTGATGGTCCAGATGACTATGAATTTCCGTGTAAAAATTCCTTAGTTGGAATCAAAAATTTACCATAAGAAGGGTATCATAATATCGACAATTATCTATATAAAATCGATATTCACCACCATAAGTACTGTAATCACAACACTAGGAGGAAGGATATTTTAAATTTGGAGTGTGTCCGATACAACACACTAGTTGCCAGATAAACCGAACCATGAATTCCACTCTCGAGGTTAGTTTCTCGATGCTTCAGCTTTAGGCTCGTGTCGTCGATTGATATCTGAATAGTTTTTTTTTAATGTTATTGTGACGGAACAATCCCGAGGCCCACCTGATGTTAAGTGGACTAACCTCTGCCTATAACAGACGCATTTCGTCAACGACGAATTGCACTGTGCCCGTCACACTGAGACGTCCAGTTGTTAGGTCTCATTAGCCTGTAATTACCTGCTGCCGGAACACACTGTTAGGTGCTTGGCGACAGATTTTCTACTTGAGGGTAGTCGCTAGCCAGGCGGGCATTCACAAAATGCCCTTCCACCATGCGGTGAAGCTCAAGCCCGCGGCGGGATTCGAACCATGGACCTGCTGCACGGCAGTCCATAGCCAATGCCACTGAGCCATCACTGCTTCAAAAAAGCTTCAGCCCTGCTATAGGTAAACCCCATAAATATCTTATATTAGTAAGTAATATATAATAAGAATATATTAGGGTTTGCATTGTAGACCACATGGGGTACTTTTTATCCCGGAAGAGTGGTGTGATGTGATAGCCACTATGCACGTGTATGGAAACTGAAGCCTTGTGACTACATAACTTGTGAACAAATACATAGACAAAATAAATTATTACCAGTACCTACGTCATATCAAATGGTTTAAATTTCCAAATATCGAACATGTACTTACATCTGTATGTATTCAAAAATACCGGAGATGCCTATGATATGAACAAGATAGTAAAAAGGCCATGATCAACCAAAAACCAGTAAAATATTTAAAATTTTATTTCAATAGTGTAAACAAATTCTCCCTTCCTATTTGTATGTTAATATAATTAAACATTTATCTATGATTTCTTGATGGGATAAAAATACTTAAATTGTATATCAATCGAACTAAATTAAAACTAAAATAATGTACGTAATATAAATATCTAATACTTTCCGGCCGTGACTCCGTCCGCGCGTATGTAGGTTATCGTTTTGCGTAGTTGGAAAGAACTATCCTATGTCCTTAACATTATTTTTCACCCTCATTAGTGACCCTTGCTACTTATGGGATCGATTGTCATTCACTGTCAATCAGTATATCATCAAGATCAAAAAAGGCTGATCCACTTTCCGATTTCCGATGATGAAATTTAAATGGGACGACACGGCAAGCATCAGTTTTCAAATAAAAAAAGAATCATAAAAATCGGTTTACCCAGTCAAAATTTCTGCGGTAACAAACATAAAAAATAAAAACACAGACGAATTGAGTACCTCGTCCTTTTTTGAAGTCGATAAAAAATACGGCTGTATTTTGAAAATATCAATGTAGACCAAAATATTGCGTTTAATAAAATTTGTTAGGCAAGAATAATAAATAAAACAACAATTAATTCAAGAAATGTATGTTTGGTGTTTTGTAATTTTTTTTGCCAACATCAAAAAAAATATATTTTTATTTAATTAACTAGAAATAATACACTGGCTACAGAAACATCGTAATAAAATAATTGATTATACAAGAGAGAGCGAGAGCCTATCACTTATAGGCATCTGACGACGTGCGTATTGGGGACATTGCCATTAAATTTAAGGCAGGAGTCCATACTTTCAACACCATAATATAATGTATAATAATAATATAATTTACTTTACCTTTCTGTACACACATTATGTTAAATTACAATCTAGTTAAAAATTTGTATAACAGTTATAATTGACATAAGATAATGTATGACATAATTATCTGTAATTTGTTTTGTGTATCTAAATATATGAATTAAATATTTCCGTCATTACGAAAAAATTCCAAAAACTTAATGGATAAAAATACTTTATGGACTTATCAAACTTGCTCACAAAATTTCGTGAGAATCTGTTGAGAAATGCGACCTTTTTAGAACAACCGGACATACGAAAGCATTTTGTAGTAGCGACGCTTCTCTTGAGTTAAGTTCTCGCTCGGTTAATTAGTGTAGGTAGATATCAAATTCTCATGTCTGAGTGTTAGTATCAAAACTCCTCCGAAACGGCTTAACCGATTCCTATGAAATTTTGTGTGTATATTCAGTAGGTCTGAGAATATGACGTAAACTATTTTTCATACCCAACATTTTATTTTTATCTTTCGGACAAAAACATTTTTTTAATTTATCTACGATTTGGCATTAAAATACATTAAACCCTAAAATTTCACCCTTCTACCACCAACACCTATTTTTTAATAGCTATACAAGTAGGTACTTTAATAATTTTCTACTCTCGGCGGTCGATAATTGATCAGGAAATGAATTGCCTAGAGATGAATTTGCTGTGGCCGTTTTAGGGCTGCTATTACCACTCGTTCTGTTATTTCCGCCAGGCGTCTATCGGTGTCACTTCTAACCCCGTAAACAGCATGGTGTAGGCAGGACTCCTGTCTTTTTCACACAATAAGCTTTCTATCACTTCCTAGAGTTTAGGGCTTCAACAGTTTTATTTCCTAAAATTTCACTATGTTCACAAATGTTCACGGATATCCAAAATAGCATAGCATGTTGAGTACGATGAGAAGCAGCAAACTGGCAAGTAATTGTGAATGAAAGAATTAACGCAATATAAAAAAAAAGGCTGTATTTTGTATTGAAAATATAAATGTAGACTAAAAGATGTAGTTTAAAATTTATTAGTTAGGTAAGATAATAAAAGGACAATGAATTCAAGAAATGTATCTTTGTTTTGTTATTTTTATATGCGGTTATCGTTAATAGCGCTTCTTTCCTCTTCCTTTTTTTACTTACTTACATTAAATAAGTTAGTCATTTTTATGTCACTAACAAAATATTCACTAGATATAATTTATATGGCAAAACAACGTACACCGGGCCAGCTAGTATTGATATATGTCTATAAAATTTCTTATATTTTCTTAATTTACTTTACATTAAGTATAAATTTATTCTTAATCCTTTTAAAAAGCCATTTACATATATTTACTAAAACAAAATTCGTATAGAATAAGAACAACTCTTAATTCCGTGTCACGGAACGTATATCTTCGTAAGAACGTAAAAGCCTTATACATACAGCACACTATAAAAGAACCAGTCTAAAAGACCCCTACAATCTAGAAAGGCGAACGGTGACAAGGGTTATTTTATACTGGTACTGCGGGGAAATAGCCAAAACATTGCCCACGCAGTAGCACACATACACAAAAACCTTCACACTTTCAAAGAAATACATACACACATACACATATTTCTGACACTCCGGGCACCCATGTTGCCATTTTTTACAATATTCAGATTTCGTATTTATCTAGGACAATGTGAACAATATATGTTCATACAAAAATCAAAAGGAACGAAAAAAGAAGCAAAAGGAATTGTTAATGAAATATTTTTCAATAGTTTTGGAATATTTCTATGCTCCCACAGCTATTTTTCGTCAGTAAAAATCAAATAATTAAAACTATGAAAAGCTGCCCATTCACGCACTCAGTTTTACAGGGTTCATTCACTCTTTTATATTATCTATGCAAGGTTCCACAGATAATATATTCCTGTCATTTACTGCGGGGAAATAGCTACTGCGGCAGAATTTAACAGATAATAAACGCTACATTGGGCAAGTTGAGAAACGTGTCAACTGGCAGTACTAGACTACGTTCAGAACCTCAGTTAGAGCGCACTCGGAGTGCAAATATTCACACTAACATCATTCACAGACATTCCGAGACGTCACGGATGACGTCAAATGGATTTTGTGTTTTGATGTCACTGCTTTTCGAAACGATTTTTAACATGCTCACGTAGCTCAAAGAGCTAGCGCAACACGGAGTGCGCCCGTTAAAATACTTTTTAAGCGCTTTCGGAAATCACTGGGTGAATGTAAAAGTTACCCGGATGCTATCCGGAAATCATCTTAGTGAATTTTTACATTCACTCGAGACCGTTTGAAATACGAGTACAATGCGATTAAAATAAGAATAGGACGGGCTCTCGGCTAACTTCACTCATATTCACTCTGATAAGTACGATCAGCAGAACAAACTTAAAAATGGAGCAGTGCCTTATATTTATACGTAATTGAACCGAGAGAGACGAAATTGTTAATTTTAATAAATTCATATTTATAAGGTTGATAGCATAGACGCCATCTTGGTTTGATGACAACGCGCGCGTCGGCGTCGGGGTCTTATTTCTCCGACAGTGTACTACGCGACACGTTTCCGAGTGTTTATTGATCTTCTCGTTTAATTTGTTTTTTGACTGTTTAATTTGTTTTTGTGTTTTGGACTCTTTATATTTGTTGTAGATCTTAAACCAATAGCGACACTTTTTAGAATTACTAATTAGCTTTTCGGTTGAAATGTTTTAGTACATGTTAAATGCTATTGCAGACTAGCAGCTAACTTGAAATAAATCTAAATTGTAGTGTAAAGCTTCTGTGTCTATTATTTGTTAGATAATTGAAAAAAAATATATTGAGAATAATAGTTAGCAATAATGTCGCTGTCATGTTAAAGATACAAGATTATTATAAACTTAGTGTAACAATTTGTTAATAATATTGAAATATATACTTATATTTAATGAAAATATTCTATAATTATGGAAATGTGCTTGTGTTTACAAACTATATGTGATGTGAAGTCTTAAGTTGTGCTTGCAAAGCTGCATATAATCGTTTAATATAAAGTTCTAATAACATTACTGTTAATTAATACTTAATGTATGTCATAGAATAAATTTTTACGTGATCAATTTAATAGGTCTTTAAAATCTCTATATAAATAGGTATAGTTACTCTGAGGTCCTTATTATGTAATTTGTTATTATTGTTTGTTAGGTTTTACGAAGTCACACAATAGGAAATTTATAATTTATATGACACTAAGCCAGTTATATGTCTTTTTAGGTGATAGATTATATACCTAATAAAACTTAAAAATATTAATTTTGTATTGGTTTTATTTCAAGAACATCTTACATAAAAATATACTTATTTTCAGGATATCATTCCCAACAGCCTAAAAAGACAGTACACAATATTCGTGGAATGGTCTTATAGAGTACATCAGCGGGCCGATCACGTATCTTCTGTAGCAATGAACTGCTGATTGCAACATTCAAAAATGATAGTTTTCCGATTACGTATCCATAATTTGACAGATCTTGTAGCAAAGAAATCTTGATGGCTACAGAACCTCGTTTGACGTATCTTGTATCTATCGATAGATACTGTTTTGTATGAAATAGCGATCACGTACAGTCAATATCAATTAGAATGACAGTTTCTGTAGCAATCTTCATTGATACAAGTATTGGGTTGTATCAAAGGATAGAAATCATTAGCTACAGCCAAAAGTAAATTACAAAATTAAGATTTTGCAGTGATTATGCTGAATATAAATAGGAAATTACTGCATAAGTTAACGTAGGTATTTAAATACCTACTGTAGAAAAAATAATATTGTTATATTTTTCGTTTTAGCTAAATTATGTCGAGAACTTTTTTGTTGGCATTGGCGGACGAAGAGCGGCGCAAAAAGCTCCTCAAAATCTCGAGACGAACAATGAGAGACTCTAGCAACCCAACAACGAGTTTGTCTCTCATAGACCCCCATCTTGAGAGCAGCAGAAGGATCCTCTGAAGAGCACTACACTCATTTATACTGCCGTGCACGCAATGTTGTGGAACGGTGCTTTGGGGTTCTGAAAGCTCGATGGCGGTGTTTGTTATCACATCGTGTGCTTCACTATACTCCTAGGAAAGCTAGTGAAGGCATGTGTTGTACTACATAACATTGCCAATGCGCACAATGGCCCAGTACCCCAGCTCTCCCATGACGATTGAGAGGCCCTACAACGCAGTCAGCAAGATTTGACGATTGCTGATAATGCTGAATCAGACACAAGGACCATGCTGGTCCAAAGTTTGTGGGCAGCAAGACAGCAGCAGTGAAAGATTCATAGCCTCTAAATACCCAAACCGTTCAAACTGGAACACAGTAATGCGAGCATTACTACTTGGCTGTAGAAATAGGTATAGTGGCAGTCTTCCTGCGGACAAACTTGTTTCCAACAGAGTTCTACTATATTTGTATAACAAGCTTCCAAGAGTTTTTATTATCAGGACATACATTTAAGACTCTATAAGACCATTCCACGAATATTGTTTACTGTGTGTTTTGCTGTTGGGAATGCTATCTTGAAAATAAGTATATTTTTTAAGTAAGATGTTCTTGAAATAAAACCAAAATAAAATTAATATTGTTAAGTTTTATTAGGTATATAATCTATCATCTAAAAATACATAAAATAATATTAACAACTTGTTACAATAAGTTTATAATAATCTTTTATCTTTAACATGACAGCGACATGTTACTTTACAGAAGTAGAATTTTGGCAAGCATTTAAGTAGACTAAATTACAAACCTTGCCATATACCTAATAAAAAGCCCAATGCAAATTGAATTTTCTTTCTGTAAACAGACTTGTATTTTTAAGTTTTATTCTGCATAAAATTACACACTATGAAAGATGCCAAAAAATACAAAAGGCCGGTTTTGTTGTCTTGGTTACATCCTAGAAAATGCGTTTGTCTGTATAAAATTAAGTGCTAATCGCTTTGAAATTGTATAACTGTCCATCTGCGGTTAGCAACATTATTGCTACCTATTATTCTCAATATTTTTTAGCCAGTTTCCTGTAGGTATACTAACTTCAAACACATCATCACTTATGAATGAAGGTCATGAGTGCAGCTCATGATTGCTGATCACCCCGCAGTAACTGTATTATTAAGTTCATCTCGTGACGCTGCAATTTTCTGCAACCAGCCCTCTATCCTCTCAACCACACTCAGCCTGCCCTCTATCCTTTCCACAGCACTTGCAATATGTTCTTCAGTGGCAATCCGGCGTTCTTCTAGGTTGTATGCCCACTGAGGAACGTTTGCATCGTGACCTGTAATAAAGGTATTAACATAAATACAATTTTAAATATGTACTTGGATTAAAAAGATCATAAAATAATCTTTGGTATGTGGAATAAATTTTCCTAATTAATAAACCATTCTTAGTTACTGGTTCTTGGGGTACCACAGCTTGGTCTTTGCCCAGAGACTGAGGGCTGGGGGCGGCTGATCCCTCTGTTTTGAGATGATACTGCAAAATGTATTATATATTATTATCACAATTAAAAAATTTGTATAATATTTTCTGTTTTTGTATTTTTTTATTCTATAAAAAACATTAAGATTTGCTCTGAAGTGTACAACATACTAACTGCACTAAATTTCACTAGATATTTCTTTGTACCTAGAAACTTGTACTTGATAATTGCAGTTATAATCCATTTTAAAACTAACAATTCAGAAATACTAATCTTGAGATAGTAGGTGGTATGGAAGTAAAATAGAATGGATGGTATTGTCTACCATCCAAGTATTCTACTTAATGAGTTGAATATCTTAACAGCCAATGTAATATTTACCTAGTGTCGGCTCAGCTGGTTGTATGGGTATCGTTGTTGGCATCTCTATAAGTATTTCTGATTCTGTATCTGAAATATGTCATCAGTTACTTAGGTCAAAATTACTAGGCATCAATTATGGTAGACTGTGAGAATTCTTTGTGAATTCAATAAATAGTTTTTAACCTCTGACTGATTTTTATTCAATTATATAATGTAACATAACTTAAACTGAGTGTTAACATTTTTGAACTTGATTTAGTTGATTACTTAGATCCTAATAAAACCATAAATAGCCCTGTATTATCTTATAGTAACAATGTTCAGAGTTTAACGGCTGAGACAATCTAAACTAATATAATAATGAGGAAAGATTTGATTGTTTGTTTGCATTGAATAGGCTCTGAAACTATTGGATCGATTAGGATGAACTTTGGTATGGAAATAGTTTCGAGACACGGGGACGGACATAAAATTGCCGCTGGTGACCAAGTGGTCCGCTACCATGGCAGGAGTTTAGCGCCACTTCGGGGTTTTGCATCGCCAACTCCACCAACAGTTGCAGCTGGTGGTTCGAAACCTTTCGAATTGGCGCCATAGCTTTGAAAGAATCACAAGTCTACTTACGGTCACACTTATCCTGCGTTATTATTCTATTGAGAAAAATGTTTAATGATCCATGATAAGTACATACCTCTTCATAATACAAGTTCTTTCTTGAATTGAAGTCAAAGCTCACAACATATGCTATTCACAATTTCAATTCGCTTCGCGGGAACCGGGAATAGGTTATATTGTTTTTGACAGTTTCTGTATCAATCACCGATTAGAAAGAGACATAAAAGTATTATACTATTGAATAAAGTTGTGCCTTAGTTATTTTGACATTCATAGTAGATGGCGCCATTTAAATTGGTCAGATAGCCAATGATTCGCATCAACTTCACTTTGCAATTTATCGATAGATACACATTGATATTTGGATGCTACAAGATACATGATCGCAAAAAATCGATTGCTACAAAACTTTGATAGCATCAACTGTCTGATAGCTACAGAAATACGTGATCGGCCCGCTGATATCGATTTTTGGCGCGGATCTAGAAAAATATAATTAGAGACGTTAAATGATGTTTTAAAAGAAATAACTACCGTTACATGCAAAATACAAAAGAGTGCCTCGAATTATCTCATCAAGAAATGTCAAGGGCATGTCAATTAAAGATGCAACCTTTTAACAACCGATTTTGATAGTTAAAAAGTTGCGCTCTACTCGAAGGTTGTGAACGACATTAGAGTGAAAAGTTGCACACCAAGGGTGCTTACCATTTGAAGTTAGATTCGCTAAAAACGATCATACTCCCAAAAAGTTGTTCCACTAGGGTCTTGGCGTTATTTTCGCCACAAACGCTACGTCTAATGTCAAAAGTGGCATTCTTATCTTAAATGGAACAGGGGAGAACAATTACAAACGATCACAGTTATCACAACCATAGACTAGAATGTGATCAAAATTATCGAAAATAACGTTATTAGCGTCAAATGGAATATACCCCAAGTGCGCTCTAACCAAGGTTCTGAACGGCCCCCAGCATAGTACATTATGGAATGTATTGTCTGTGCCCGTATGCGTTTGGCGGTTAATTTGAATTTAGACACATTTATACAATTTGTGAATTTGAATGCGACAACATCTAATAGATTTTTTTTTTTATTATTACCTTCCTATTTAAGTGTTTATTCAGATAGAAGAAAAGAAACTATTGATGACACAGTCATTACATCTGTAAGTGTCTGCAGCCGCCAGATGGTGGATATTAAATTGTATATATTTTAATGTAGTTAGATATTGTATTATATACGTTTGATCGTATGTCATATGTTGTCCTATTTATATTACAAGTTATCCTGAAAAATCAAGCAACCAATCACTTTTTATTAATACCGATCAGTCTCTTTCGTTTGTTTCCACTCTATCCGTGCGACTCGTCATAGGCGAAATTGTGGCAACACCACAGAAGCCACCCAAAAAAGAAGTTGAAGCAAAGATTACTAACCCTAGTTGAAGTTACTTTACTGTTGCTGTGTCTACCACAACACAAGACACGCTCTATATGCTACACACTGGTAGATAGATATGAATGGTACTTTTTGTATTATGTCATTTAAATAAAATTTTAACTCTACCTGCGCTGTATATCTTAAGAATGGCTATGTATTTTGGTAATTTAATTTTGTAGGCATCATTGCAATTTACATATGTCATAGTTAATAATTAGATAGGTAATGTTAAATTTTTCCTCATTTTGACCAATTTTCATATTTCTCTGTAATTTAATTTGACATTTTTATTTCATTTTATACTGTAATTTAATTATCTGATTCCATTATTTGCTATTGTATGTAAAATGAATATTGCACACCCTTAAAAAGGCAGATTACATTGAATCCCTTATAAGTTAAAACATCATTTTACACATGTAATTCAGCAATAAATATACTTTGACTTTATCCATCTGTGTTTAGTGGTAGTATTAACAACTGTTTCCCACATGAAAATACTTATTGAACTTACGAGTTATTTTAAACCAACACATATTCAATAGTTTATCTGATTATAGAAGATATACATTAATTTTAATCTTTTTTTATTGTCTTCACTGGTCGCGCCCCAAATATGCTGGAACCAACCCGTACTGTTGTGGCTCCTAGTTCAATCTGTAAATACAAATAAATTAGTTCTTACATTAATGCCGCTAAAAGTAATGAGGATGACCTATGAACCTGATACAGATTTATTTTATCAGTGTTCTCATGTAGTCGCAAATATTGGGAGTTGCTATTGAGATAAGTAACAAGAGTAGAAATAGCTGTGCGGGGACACATGATTACCAGCTATCACTTGAATGTTACATAAATTATCTAAATATCACTATCAAAATATTTCTCCATCAGCATACATACATCTTTATGCTACAATTTTGCACATGTGCAAATAAATAATATGAAATGAAAAGATTTCTTGACCATATATTGAAAATAATGTCAGAGACTCCAACCACATGTCTTACATTTAAATGTTTATAGTTTAAATAGAGCCATTTCAACATTGTCAGTAAGAGACAACAAATATGAGACGAATTACTTAGCATTCCATGGATTCACCATGCAGGTGCCGGGTCCATCGCATTGCAGAGGAAGAGGCTAGAGGGGCCTGGGACTTGCAACCCAGGAGTAAGGTTAAGGGGCCCCTTTATGATATATCAATGCTCCCCTTCACTGCTCGAGCCTCCTCCCCTACCTAACCAAATTTGGTTACAAACTTTGCTACCTTTTATTGTGGAGACGTAGAGCCCCTGGGGCTCCGAAGCCAAACAATTCGTCCAGACCCTTGGCCGCCGTTTAAGAGAGAGAGAGAGAGGGTGGGACCCACAATCTGGTTGGTTTTTCTCCCAACAGATCTTCTTGGCGGGGTAATGTGGCAAGTGTGATGGGTACATTTGGACCAATTGGATATTCAAGGGAGTCAAGGATAAATTGGACACAGACTTGATGTCGATGTATTATGTGCGTGACATGTGCCAAAATTATAAATAATTTAATTTGCTTTTTATAATTTGGTATTAATTTAAAGAAACCTATGCTATAAAATGTACAAGCCTTGGCAGACGCACATGGTGATGCATGATGCACTGTGCAGTATAGGTACAATTTGTATGGGTTGAGGCATTGTTCAGTTTTGTGGGAATTATAACACATTTAGCTATAAATTATTTCATCCAGGGAAGTACTGCCATTATACCTATTTCTACTGCCAAGAACTAATGTTGACATTACTCTGTTAAGCGTTGAAGGGTATGAGTGCCAAGGATATTAAAAGCACATGAGACCTAACAACTTTATATTTCAGATTGTAGGCATAGTGCAGTTCGCCACTTGTGATGAACTGCATCTGTTGTGGGCAGAGGTTACAGCTTAACACCAGATGAGCCTCTTGCTTGTCCCTTCATAATAGCAATAAAAAATTAATGATAAAATCATTGTTATCTGTAAACCAGCCACAGCTTTCATACTTACAGCATGTTCATAATCCGTAGACATTCCCATGGACAGCTCAACATTATTGATGTCTAGATTAAGATTATCACAAACTTCTTGTCTACATTTGCTAAGCGTAAGAAAATCTGGGTTTGGGCCCAAAGACACATCATAGTCATATTGTCCAATGGTCATAAGTCCTTTGAATTCAAGGTCTGGACAGTTTTTTAGTACATACTCTACTAGTTTTGTTGATTCTGATGGTTCTATTCCATTTTTGACTGTAAAAATAATAGATTAAAATGAAAACCTAATCTTTTACATGAAGATAAATAGAGGAGTTTTTAGTTTTATAGATTGTTTCTACCTTTGCCAGGTTGACACAATCTATAATTTTTTTAATAAAATAAATATCTTTAATACAATAAGTTAATATAATAATATGTCATACCGTCTTCTCCACTGGTGTTAACCTGCACCATTATTTTTAACTTTTCATCATCTTTCCTAATCTTTATCCATTGCTTGTGTAAGTTATCAGCAAGTTTCTGTGAATCTACTGTTTGCACAATAAACAAACCCGGAGACCCAAGTAGCTTGTTTATTTTATTAGTTTGTAAATGTCCTATAAAATGCCATCGTATATCTTTGCATTTCTCAAGTATAAGGGGATGGCTGGCTTTATCTGATAGCTCATTGACATAGTTCTCTCCAAAGTCTCTCTGGCCAGCTTCATAAGCTTCAACAATTAGTTCCGGTGGTTTAATTTTTGATACAGCTACAAGTCTTGGAGAGACATAAGGCAAGTCCTGAAAAGTGAGGTTACACTGTTCACATCACATTTATTATTAAACAAGAGAACAATTTACTCCAGAACTGGCTATATTCGCTTTGAGAATGAAACAAGTTATTTTACTTAGTCACACAACAAAATTACCTTACTTCTTCTAGCCACAGCAGCTTCAATGTTCGATAAAACAGTTTTTAAACCATACATCACATCAATTTCTTCAGTATTACCGGCAGACATACCTGTATTCAATAGAAATTAAATATATAAACTTGCTGCCAATTTTGTAGAACTTTTGTCTCAATGGGTGTTGCCCAGCCCAAGCCCATTGGGATTTGGGCCATTGCCCATATTACTTTTTTTTATGGCAATTGTCTGCATGGTGTTGCTTCAGGGGCGCGTTCCTGCAAGGCTGGGCCAAATTTTAGTCGATCTAAAGAATGTTGGTCACTATCTATACTGATGTAGATCTGACAGAAGAAATCTTTGTCTTGGCATTATTATCAGTCCGTTTGTTGTGTTAAAGTATTTAAAAATCCATCCCATATTTAAATGTTTGGCCAAGGGCCACATTATTTAATAATAAAGAAATGTGATTGAGGTTAGGATTTACATGAATATTCAAATTATTCAAATGTCTAACTACTCACGTCTTATCACATGCAGATACAAAATTGGGAATATAAAAAAATACAATTGAATGCTGTACTAATACTGACTTAATTATTTTAAAACTTGCCGGACACTCCTGCGCTATAGTGTATGCTCAAGGGATTTTTTTCACAGGTAGATATCTCAACAAATGTAGCTAGAATCAAGGCCACAGTTTATGAAATGATAGGCAATCAGCGCAAGCGACAAGCGTTATGTAGGTATGCAATGGTCAAATAAATCAAGGAATCAAAAACAGAATATGGGTTATTGTAGCAAGTACAAATATAATCTGTGAAGGACATCGTCCGTCTGCCACAGATCATATTGACCAGATCACTTGGGCAGTAGGATTTTTACGTTCCATTCTGCATATAGTCTGCAGATAAATATATTTTCAATATAAAATGTCACTTTAATACTTATGTATACGATTAAGCACGTACTATAAATTATTATAACATTGTTTTTACAATTCCGGTACAAAAATAATACATCGTAGAAGTTTAAAATATGAAAAACGGAACGTATTTAAAAATAAAAAGTGCGTTCGGAATGTTTGTGTAGTTTACGAAATTATTTTGCATGAAAAGGAATATCATTTTTACTAGGGCTTGTCTTGGAATAACGTTTGTTCTATTTGATAGAGAAAAAAGCGTCATATTTTTCAGACAGTCTTTCGTTTTTAGACACCATCTGGATCTAGCGAGGTACGTTCTGGCCATCCATCTTTGCTCCAAGGTACCTGGAACGACCTTTAGAGCTTCAGTCAAAATATGATATTGACAGCAATGTCATTAGGTGATAAAATAGTTTCTAAATGTGTTGGAAATGGGACTCATTACGTAATTAAGCAATGGTAGCATTGTAATCACCAACCATTGGCTTAGCTTATACACCTGTCACGGTCGCCACTTTTCTTGTTCGGTAAGAACAAGATAAACACCGAAAATTGTTGGAATCTGCTTTATTTTATTAATTTACAAATTAGGTGATTCAGTAATTGCGTTGTACGAAAGGAATGAGAATAAAAATTGAATGAGTCACAAATTACTATGATATATCAGAGTGAACGATCGAATGAGAGGTGCGCGAATGGCGCGTGTTTCAAATGTAGGTAATGTTTGAGGTGCGTTGTGAAGATGGCGCGAACATACTCCCGGGCGTTGAAAGGGGAATGTCCTTTCAAGACTCTTCTGCTCTCGGAAGTAAACATAAGCGATTCAGTGCTCTACGCATTGTATTTCCCCTATGCGGTAATTATGTCTGCAACGCGTGGTAAGCCATCGGGACCGTAAAACAACTTGGATACTCTTCCTAAGCGCCAGAATAGTGGAGGCGTTTCTTCTTTTACAAGGACTAGGTCATTTAATTGTAGCTCTGGAGTTTTAGCACGCCATTTTGTGCGCTGCTGTAGTTCGGCGATGTACTCGTTTGACCATCGCTTTCAGAAGTGTTGTCGAGCCTGTTCCAGCCGTTGGTAACGATCAAGGCGGTTGGTATTAGCATCTAAAAGACACGGTGATGGAAGCGCTGTGAGTGGTCTGCCAATCAGAAAGTGGCCCGGGGTAAGAGGTGTGAAGTCGTGGGGCGAAGAACTGAGAGGACATAGAGGACGGCTATTCAGGATCGCTTCTACTTGGGCAAATATAGAAGATAGTTCCTCGAACGTCAAATGAGTATTTTTAAGGATTCTGTAGATATTCCTTTTGTTTGCTGCAACTCCACTTTCCGCTAGGCCAGAGAAATGAGGGCTATATGCTGGTGTGAAGCGAAACTCAATGCCCTGACCAGCTGCAAATTCAACTATAGAGTTTTTGTAAACTGAAAATAGATTTTTTATTTCCTTTGCTGCTGCAACGAAATTTCTACCATTGTCGCAACAGATAAGATTAGGAATACCTCGGCGAGGCTAGGCGAGCTATAAACCTTTTAAGAGTTAGTAGAAAGGCTTCTTTAGTAAGGTCGCTTACTGCTTGTAAGTCAATGCATTTATAACGGAGGCATATAAATATACATAAATAGCATTTTGTAATTTTACATCCCCGCCCCTTACGATCCGTTATTAGAAACGGGCCCGCGAAATCGGTACCTACGGCGCGGAATTTGAAGTCGGGCTCTACGCGTACAGACGGTAAGTTACCCATGATTTGGGTCATAGTTTTTGATCTGAAGCGACGACAAATTAGGCATTCACGATAAACACTCCGGGCTAAGTTACGACCACCTACGGGCCAGAATCGCTCTCGTACAGATGCTAGCATCTGTTGTGGACCAGCGTGAAAAAGCCTTTTATGTTCGCGCTGAAAGATTAGCTTAGTAAGACGATTGTCAGCTTTTAAAATTATAGGATGTCTCTTGTCATATGAATAAAAGGATGAGTCAATTCGACCACCGGCTCTAAGGATGCCTGCCATATCCAGAAAGGGGTTAAGAGAAGTAAGAGAGACATGAGATTTCAAAGGCTTGTTATTAGATAAAATTTCTATCTCTTTAGCAAATGACTCCCGTTGTGAAATGTTGATTAGGTGAGTCAAGGCATGTTGTCTTTCGTCAGCTGGTAAAGGACTTGTTAGTTTATTCATTAGATTCTTCAAATTGTGTATAAAACGTAGGATTCTTGCTAAAACATTTTGTATAAAAGGTAGGCTAGAGTAATTGTTGTAGTAGTAGCACGGAATCGTAGTAGGCTTAATAGGCGCTACTCGCGACTTGGTACATACTAAGGAGACGTTAACGTCACCGTATTCATCATCAGTATTGAGAGATCTAAGGTAGATTGTAGAGCCGTAAGCCCTTTGAGAAGCGTCACTGAAACAATGGAGTTCTACGGTAGAGTAGTTTTTTATAACAATACATCTAGAAATTTTAAGGGTAGAAAGCATTGGAAGTTGCTCAGTGAATTTAAGCCAAGCTTTGCTCAAATCTCTACTGATGGGTTCGTCCCATTCTAGTTTTAGAGTCCAAAGTGACTGAAGTAATATTTTTGGCTTAATTGTGCATAGAGAAAGAAGTCCAAGAGGATCAAAAATTTTGAAGGTTGATGATAGTATTGAACGTTTAGTCAAAACATCTGGCGGCGTGTATTGGATGTTGAAATGTAATTCGTCGAAAGACGGGTTCCAGCCTACACCCAAGGTGCTAGTGGCATTGCTGATCATAAGGTTCTGGTCCTCAAGACCAATACGGTACTTACGGAGATGGAAACCATGATTGGCTAACGCGGTAGAGACTGACTTCTGAATTTAGAGCAAATCGGCTTCCGTTTCAGCGCCTGTAAGCAGGTCATCGCATAGAAAATCCCTTTGTATGATTTCTTTAATTCTAGAGTCGCTACATTCTTCACCGACTTGAAAAATGCAACGTGTAGCAAGAAAGCTAGCACTTGCGAAACCGTAGGTTACTGTGTTTAGCTGTGCAATTTGTATCGGATCAGTTTCATGATCTCGCCATAAAATTTGCTGAAGATGACGGTCTGATTCTCGAACAAATATAGCTTTAAACATTTTCTCTATATCAGCACAGAATATGAACTTGTGTTGTCGAAAACGTACTAAAATATTAAAGAGTGGATCTTGTATAGTAGGCCCTACCATTTGTATGTCATTGACTGCCACGCCAGAGGTTGACTTCGAGTTGGCTTCAAAAACAACACGTGTTTTTGTTGATTCAGTAGTCTCCTTTACTACTGGATGGTGTGGTAAGTAGTATGCATTTTTATATTTTATTCCGTAACTAGGGAGTTTACTTAAGTGACCAAGAGCTTCATACTCACGCATGAATTCGGTATATGCTAGTTTTGTTTCAGGTTGTTTACGAAAGCGAGCCTCTAAGGCTAAAAGACGTTTCTTTGCTAAGCCGTAAGTGTCTCCTAACAGACTCGGTTCCTCACGGAGAGGCAAAGCCACACAAAAATGACCATCAGAAGTCCGAGTTATGTTGGCTAGAAAGTGTTCACATAGCTGTTTCTCTTTAGTGTGGACTTTAGTTTGTGGGAAATTTTCCAGTTCCCAAAACTTAGTAAGTTCTTCGTGTAGGTTAGAGTCATCGTTTAATATAAAGTTACAAATAGTCTTTTTTGAATCGCTGATATATTTGAAAATGGGTCCGGCTATAAGCCATCCAAGTTTGGAGCTACGTAAGGTGGGATTTTTCGGCCCTAGGTATTGTGTTTCGGAACCTATTATGTCCCAGAAGAGGTCAGCTCCAATAAACATATCGATCGGACCAGTCCGGTTGAAGTTCGGGTCAGCGAGCTTGTATTTATGAAGCTTAAGGTGACTTACGTCGAAGGTAGATTTAGGTATGTCGCCCGAAATATGTGGCAACACAAGGGGCATGACACTGCAACGCTGAACCCATTGTCGCTGGATCGCAGCTTGATAGCACAGCGTTTGGTAGGTATTTTTAACGGTGTATTACCAATACCGATCACTTCAGTATTAGAAGACTGAGGAGGAAGATTTAACTTCTGCATTACAGTTTCGGTTATGAAAGTAGATTGACTCCCAAAGTCAAGAAGAGCACGCACTACGGCAGTCTCTTTAGATATAGGGTTGGTCACCTGAACCTTGGCGGTACATAATATTACCTCAGGTGCAGATAGAACGGACATGGAAAATGACTCACCATTGTTAGGTAGAATTTGAGTTTCTTTGTCGGATTCGTGGACCAAAGAATTGTGTCTTAGTTTGCAGATACGGCAACTTCCTGGAAGCTTGCACTTTTGGGCCTTGTGACCAGCCTTAAGGCAGTTTAGACATAGTTTGTGGAAGTTTACGAACTGACGCCGTTCGTCTGAAGGTTTATCTTTGAACACGGCACATTGAAAGATGTGATGCCTCGCAAGCTGCACAATGAAGCTTAGTTCTGGAATTAGAGGAGTTATTTTCCTTAGATGAGGTAGAGACTAATGCTTTAGTTTGTTGACCCTTTTGATTAAAGTTAGGGTAAAATTTTTGTTTTTCAGGTTTCTCCTGCTTAGATCGCTGGAATGTGGTTTCAAGAACATCAGCACGACTTCTAAGGAATGAGAAAAATTGCTCTAACGTAAGTATTTCAGGTAAGTCGTTTCTATGCTCTTCTCACTTAATGTAGGTAGTGTTATCTAACTTGTTAGCTATTTGATAGATAATAAGAACATCCCATTTATCAGTAGGTAGCCCTAAGCTATTTAGCGCTCGAAGGTTCTTTATTATGTGGTCAATAATAAATCGTAGTGATTTATCACTTTCACGGAGGGATTCAATATTAAACAATGACTTTAAGTGGTTCGCGATAAGTTGCCGTTTGTTATCATATCGCGAACAAAGTAGTTTCCACGCCTCATTATAATTTTTGTCTGTAATTTCTAGGTTATAAATGACTCGACTTGCTTCACCTTGTAGGTAACTACTTAAATATACAAATTTGTGTATATTTTTAATTCTATCATTCTAATGTACCAAGGATGTGAATATTTCCTTAAATTCTAACCACTTGTAATAAGTGCCTTCGAAGGGAGGAATTTTAATTTCAGGCAAGCGAAATCCTAGTGGGTTATTTGTATCGTGTGTATGGTTGTGACAACATGAATGGTGCGAAGAAGAATCATGCTGGTATACGAGGTAAATCAATTACTGCCATGAAATCAAAGCACAATGAAAGAACTTTATTATTGTCTTTAGATAACTCAGTGCAGTTTTGAATATTTTTTACTCCGTGTTCGGTGAATTAAGAGCTCTGCACTGTATGTCCTTTTTGCATTATCATTCAAAGATTTATTTTTCAATTTTGCCCCAATCGATTCACATTGTGTGCAGGCATCCACAACTGGGCGACCGAATGACAAGCTGAAATTGGTTCTGAAGTATTTCCAATAAAAATGGTATGTTACATTCAATTCAGGATGTTTCTGTCTAAACTGCTTGTGCATTATCTTAATTGATAAGTCTGCTGACAAATAATAATGTACTTCTGATGCATAGTGTGTTTCCTTTGTAGGGTATGAAGAGATATGATCATGATAAATACCAGACTCCAGCAAGTTTCCTATACGTCGAATACGTTTGGCAGTTATTTTGTGAGCATATATAAATGCTGTTTTACAGACCTTTGTTCCCTGACGATTTATTAATAAAAAATATTCTATGTTCTTTGTTTTAGGTTTTCGCTGTGTGTCCAATGTTGAGTCTCGTCCTCTTCTTCTCTCCACTCCTTTTAGCTCAATAAGTCTCTGTAGATGAATATCCTGTTCATCTTTTGATCCCATTGCATAAAATGATACGAGAATATCATCAAGGGCTTCTTTTGGATTTATTTTTTTGAGACATTCATTGTGGCAACTGTAAAATTTCAAACAAAATAGCATTAACTTTGGTTAACAAATATTTAGACCATAACAATGAGCTGTTTGTTGAGTAAAATAAAGTAGCTTACCAATCTAGATTAATAAATTCAGGGTCATTTCTAGAAGGAACGTAACGACCCTTCCAATTGGCGTGACTTTCGCCAGAAATTTTGGCTTCTTGATCCTGTTTCTTTCATATTCTTGATCGTGACGAACACCCTTTTTTCTTTTTCTTTCATCCGAATCCCTGTCGACCATAATTGTTTAGCGACAAAAAACAAAGTATTTCAACACGAAAACCGCACAACGCACAACAATACAACCGCAGTAGCTATTTCCCCGCAGTAAATGACAGGCATATATTATCTGTGGAACCTTGCATAGATGATATAAAAGATTGAATGAACCCTGTAAAACTGAGTGCGTGAATGGGCAGCTTTTCATAGTTTTAATTATTTGCTTTTTACTGACGAAAAATAGCTGTGGGAGCATAGAAATATCCCAAAGTTATTGACAAATATTTCATTAACAATTCCCTTTGCTTCTTTTTTCGTTCCTTTTGATTTTTGTATAAACATATTATGTTCACAGTGTCCTAGATAAATACGAAATCTGAATATTCTAAAAAATGGCAATATGGGTGCCCGGAGTGTCAGAAATATGTGTATGTGTGGATGTATTTCTTTGAAAGTGTTAAGGTTTTTGTGTATGTGTGCTACTGCGTGGGCAATGTTTTGGCTATTTCCCCGCAGTACCAGCATAAAATAACCTTTGTCACCGTTCGCCTTTCTGGATTGTAGGGGTCTTTTAGACTGGTTCTTTTATAGTGTGCTGTATGTATAAGGCTATTACGTTCTTACGAAGATATACGTTCCGTGACACGGAATTAAGAGTTGTTCTTCTTCTTTACGAATTTTGTTTTAGTAAATATATGTAAATGGCTTTTTAAAAGGATTAGGTCTAAATTTATACTTAAAGTAAAGTAAATTTAGTAAATATAAGAAATTCTGTAGACATATTATATGAATACTAGTTGGCCCGGTATATACCACCTACTTAACTGTGCAGTTTTCGAGGGCGCTACTGGTCATGGAAATCAACTACAAACTGTCACAATTTGAAGGAATGTTGTAGTTCTTTTTTCTGCCATCTGAACAGATAAGTTGGTGGGTCTGACCGTTGTTTTGCCATATAAATTATATCTAGTGAATATTATGTTAGTCACATAATAATGACTAACTTATTTTATGTAAGTAAGTAAAAAAAGGAAGAGGAAAGAAGCGTTATTAACGATAACCGCATATAAAAATAACAAAACACCAAAGATTTTTTCATTTTCCTTTTATTATCTTTTTATTATATTTCTTGAATTCATTGTCCTTTTATTATCATATCTACCTACCTAATAAATTTTAAACTACATCTTTTAGTCTACATTGATATTTTCAATACAAAATACAGCCTTATTTTGTATTGCGTTAATTCTTTCATTCACAATTACTTGCAAGCTTGCTGCTCCTCATCGTACTCAACATGCTATGCTATTTTGGATATCCGTGAACTTTTGTGACCGTATAGATAGTGAAATTTTAGGAAATAAAACTGTTTAAGGCCTAAACTTTAGGAAGTGATAGAAAGCTTATTGTGTGCATAAGACAGGAGTCCTGCCTACTCCGTGCTGTTTACGGGGTGAGAAGTGACACCGATAGACGCCTGGCGGGAATAACAGAACGAGTGGTAATAGCAGCCCTAAAACGGCCACAGCAATTCATCTCTAGGCAATTCATTTCCTGATCAATTATCGACCGCCGAGAGTAGAAAATTATTAAAGTACCTACTTGTATAGCTATTAAAAATAGGTGTTGGTGGTAGAAGGGTGAAATTTTAGGGTTTATTGTAGGTATTTATGCCAAATCGTAGATAAATTTAAAAAAAATGATTTTGTCCGAAAGATAAAAATAAAATGTTGGGTATGAAAAATAGTTAACGTCCTATTCTCAGACCTACTGAATATACACACAAAATTTCATAGGCATCGGTCAAGCCGTTTCGGTAGAGTTTTGTTACTAACACTTTGACATGAGAATTTGATATACACTACACATACACTAATTAACCGAGCAAGAACTTAATTCAAAGCGTCGCGCGTCGTCGCTGCTACAAATGCTTTCGTATGTCCGGTTGTTCTATAAAGGTCGCATTTCTCAACAGATTCTCACGAAATTTTGTGAGCAGGTTTGATAAGTCCATAAAATATTTTTAACGATTAAGTTTTTGGAATTTTTTTATAATGACGGAAATATTTATTTAGACACACAAAACAAATTACAGATAATTATGTCATACATTATCTTATGTCAATTATAACTGTTATACAAATTTTGAAATAGATTGTAATTTAACATAATGTGTGTACAGCAAGGTAAAGTAAATTATATTATGATTATACATTATATTATGGTGTTGAAAGTATGGACTCCTGCGCTAAATTTAATGGCAATGTCTCCGATACGCACGTCGTCAGATGCCTATAAGTGATAGGCTCTCTCTCTCTTGTACAATCAATTATTTAATTACGATGTTTCTGTAGCCAGTATATTATTTCTAGTTAATTAAATAAAAATATATGAATTGAGTACCTACGTCCTCCTTTTTTTAATGTTGGCAAAAAAAAATAACAAAACTCCAAACATACATTTCTTGAATTCGTTGTTGTTTTATTTATTATTCTTGCCTAACAAATTTTAAACACTATCAGCCTTACTTATAAACGCTACTTAAATTTTAAACATTACTTAGCCGCTGATTAGCAAAATTTCTTACTCATAAACGCTACATAACTTTATCCAGTACCTAAGTACTGCTTAAATCAGCTGTCAATTTAAACACCGTCCCACCCTTGTTTAAATTTTAAGTAACAAGATGGCGCCCATATTTCTGGTCAGCTGATTTAGTTACAGACCCACCAACTTATCTGTTCAGGTGGCAGAAAAAAGAACTACAACATTCCTTCAAATTGTGACAGTTCGTAGTTGATTTCCTTGACCAGTAGCGCCCTCGAAAACTGCACAGTTAAGTTGGTGGTACTATATAAAGAAAAGTATTATATTTACTTTTTAATTTCAAGATATTTAGCACTAGATACATGCTATTTGGCCATTTAGGTCATTCATAATACTTTTTAGTACAATGTTGTCAGTTTAAAATACGTTCGACCTCATTATCCATTTCTTAGCTAAACAGGTGCTATGTAGCGTTTATAAGTAAGAAATATTTAAGCATTACTTAAACACTGTTTAGTTATCCATTAGTTAGCAACTACATAGCGATGTTTTTATAAGTAAGGGGGTATATTGGTATTTTCAAAATACAGCCGTATTTTTTAACGACTTCAAAAAAGGACGAGGTACTCAATTCTTCAGTATTTTTATTTTTTATGTTTGTTACCTCAGAAATGTTGACTGGGTAAACCGATTTTGATGATTCTTTTTTTATTTGAAAACTGATGCTTGCCGTGTCGTCCCATTTAAATTTCATCATCGGAAATCAGAAATCGGATCAGCCTTTTTTGGGGTACACTCCAATAGCTGAAAAATATTTTCCTATCTTGATGATAAAGTGATTGACAGTGAATGACAATCGATCCCATAAGTAGCAGGGGTCACTAAAAAGGGTGCAAAATAATGTATACCAAAAAATGGAACCTACTTCAACACTCAAATGTGTGAAATAACTTGTCGAAGTCGGTACCATGCGTACAAAATTGTGATAGTAGGTACTTTTTAACCATCATGGTACTGACTTCAACAAGTTATTTCACACATTTGAGTGTTGATGTCGGTTCCATTTTTTGGTAAAAGAGATCCAGGGAAGGACATAGGATAGTTCTTTCCAATTGCGCAAAACGATAACTGATATACCTACGCGCGGGCGGAGTCGCGGACGGAAAGCTAGTATTAGATATTTTCATTACGTACATTATTTTAGTTTCAATTTAGTTCGATTAATATACAATTTGAGTATTTTTATCCCATCAAAAATCATACATAAATGTTTTATTATATTAACATACAAATAGGGTAGTGAGAATTTGTGTACAATAGTGAAATAAAATGTATATATTTTACTGGTATTTTTGTTGATCATGGCCTTTTTCTTATCTTGTTCATTTCATAGGCATCTTCGGTATATTTGAATACATTAATTCTTGCGCATCATAGGTAATGAAAACAATTGAATTTCATATGTATGCCTGAATTCGGGTGCCGATGCTGACTTGTTAAGATGTAAATGTATGTTCGATATTTGAAAATTCAAACCATTTGACATTACGTAATGGTAATAATTTATATTATTATCTATGTATTTGTTCACAAGTTATGTAGTCACAATGCTTCAGTTTCCACCCACGACTTCATACACGTGCATAGTGGCTATCAACATCACTCTTCCGGGAAGAAAAGTACCCCATGTGCTCTATATGCAAACCCTAATATATTCTTATTATCCATTACTTACTAATATAAGATATTTATGGGATTTACCTATAGCAGGGCCGAAGCTTTTTTGAAGCAGTGATGGCTCAGTGGCATTGGCTATGGACTGCCGTGCAGCAGGTCCATAGTTCGTATCCCGCCGCGCGCTTGAGCTTCACCGCATGGTGGAAGGGCATTTTGTGAATGCCCGCCTAGCTAGGGACTACCCTCAAGTAGAAAATCTGTCGCCAAGCACCTAACAGTGTGTTCCGGCAGCAGTCCTTGAGAGCCAGAAAAATTACAGGCTAATGAGACCTAACAACTGGACGTCTCAGCGTGACGGGCACAGTGCAATTCATCGTTGACGAAATGCGTCTGTTATAGGCAGAGGTTAGTCCACTTAACACAGCTTGTTCCGTCGCAATAACATAAAAAAAAGCTATTGAGCTTTCAATCGACGACACGACGCCAAAAGCTGAAGAGAGTAACTAACGAAGCTGTCGGTCAAACTCATGAAGTTCTAATAACAATCACTCGCCTAAAATAGTGTTCATCGTCGACAATAGCAAATACCATTAAATCATCCAGGTAAGCAAATACATTTTTCAATTGACTATAACATAATTATAAACTATTCAATCGATTTTAATGAAATTTATACGGGCCCACCACAATGGTATATCCTTTCTAATAAAAAAAGAATTATTGAAATCGGACTACAATCTGTAAAAAGTTATGCCTGGTCATACATAAGATAGAAAAATACGCGTGGAATTGAGAACCTCCTCCTTTTTTGGAAATCGGTTAATAACTCCGCTCACCGCTGTAATTCCTGACAGCACCACGGTAATGAAAGCATTTCCGTGACTATACGCACATTCTTATGACAATAACATGTTTGGCTAAATTGTTTCAAGTTCTTTACTTCTTTGAACCTGTGAAATCGCTTGTCTTTTAAGTGAGTTCTCCGTCTGGAGCTATCATCTATACATGTAATAAATCTGTAATAAACGTCATGTCTATACATGACAGATAATTGAAGCACACGTAGCGAAGTTTGCTTAGCCGTTCTGAATCGATCAACTAAGTTAAGCAATGTCCGCCGCGGTCAGGAGTTGGATGGGTGACCGCTACTGACATTACTACTGAGCGCTTTCGTGCTTCGGAGGGCATGTTAAGCCATCGGTCCCGGTTGTTGTCCCACGTTACAGCATGGTGGATGGGCATTTTGCGAATGCCTGCCTGGCTTGCTATCACCCTCAAGTAGAAAATCTGTCGCCAAGCACCTAACGGTGTGTTTCGGCAACTGTCCTTGAGAACCAGTAATTCTAGACTAGCCTGAACAACATCTTCGACCATATCATCACTTACCATCAGGTGAGATAGTGGTCAAAGGCTAGCCTATCATAGATATAAAAAAAATATTAAAAACATTTTTCTTGGTAATATACCAACAAAAATCTTTTTTAATAAATAGGAAGGTGTTAGATACTAATATTTTTTCTTATTTCTAATACCTATATATTTATAGGAGTCATGAGGTTTAGGTTTTTGTTTTATCTAAATCAGTCTACCCAAAGAGAAGTTATGGGATTAAAACATGATAATTATATGCCTATACAAAGGTAACGGAATATGTATAACACTTTGTTGATGTCCATACTACTAATGGGCAATGGAAAAGGAATAAATAAAGCAGTTCAGTTATTACAGGAAGAGTTTAATATTTATAAAGAATTTCTAGATAGTAAATTATTTAGGTATTGAAACACAGGCACATTGACATTATCACAAAAACGTTACAGGAATATGCTTGACTGTACACAGGCTTGACAGACTTGATTGAAGACGTCAATGGAGAAAGATTTTACGTTCCTGAAAAAGAATGGAAATTATATTCATCAGTACCTATGTCTCAACAAGTTCTTATTGACTGTATACAAAGCTGCGATGTGATCACAGCACAACACTGCTATCATAGCCCTAGAGCAATAGCACACATCTTATTCAACTGGCGTAATAAAATCTGTAGAGCAGCATCAAGTTGTGCCTGAAGCTAAGCACCACGCGTGCTCCCGTTGCAATGTCACCCAGGAGCTTAGATCTGAATACGTGCGTGCACTGCTCTGCCCTCCTCACTCCAGGTTGGTTACTGGAGTGACGGTTTTGGTTTTACGTTACTGGAATATAAAATCTCCGCATTATAGTCGCCTTGTACACCTACCCCTACCAAGGTTTCCACTTCAATCTAGCGGTTGTGACAGATGTTAACTTAAGTTCACTTATCCCTATGTATGAATATTATTTACTATATGTATGTCTGTTAATGATAGCAATTACATTATCACCTAGCCACGTTTATCTATGAATGAGCATAATTATAGACTATTGAAATTAAATTGATAAAGTTAATAAGAAATACTGAAGGTATAATCTAGCCCACAAAAAATATCACCAAGAACATATGATCCAGTTAGTGTAGTTAATTAACCTAGATGCATTACTATGCGTGGTTATACATAAAAATCAATCGTGACAGTACAAAAATTAAACCATGTTTTGCAATTTAACATAGTACCTTTTGATAGGTTACATGGTATCTTATTGTACACATTCCACAATCACAGTATGCATACCATTATGAAGAAGCACTAAGTAATACTTTTGACTTTGTTTTTAGCATGGTGGTAGGGCATTTTGCGAATGCCCGCCTGGCTAGCAACCACCCTCGAGTAGAAAATCTGTCGCCAAGCACCTACCTTGGCAACGGATGTTTGGTGCTTGGCAAAATTACAGCTGTCCTTGAGAGCCAGTAATTGTAGGATGATTAGTAAAGTGTGTGCCTTCCTCCTTTGTCCGGGCTGAGGACCGGCATCATAAATATCAAAATTCAACATTATGAGGCGGAGTTACACAAACACTCACACAGCTCAATTGGTTAGAGCATACCCCGGCTCAAGGGGTGGATGGACGCGGGTTCGAATCCCGCGCATGACTTAAATTTTTCCTATCGTATATTTGTGATTTTGTAATAACACCTTATTTAGTAGACATGCAGCCTGAGGAAGCAGAAACCCCTAAGTAAGTTAAGTTACCCCCTAAGAAACAGAAACATGCATTATAAACATAATACTGCAAAGATCTAGCCTGCATTGCCGTTCAGCCGCGTTACTGGACAGGAGCAACATTTCAATAAACACAAACATTCATCTAATAGACTTAGGGACCCGAAGTCATTTTAAAAGACCTATTCAATGATACCCCACACGATGGTGGGTGGATAGACGACGAAAAAAAAATCATCGCCACATCATTTAAATGGGAGCTACCCTAAAAAAAAAAAAAAAAATTACCACTTTAACGGCGTGATAAGTTTACATACCCTTACAAAATTGCAGCTTTCTAGTACAAACGGTATCTTAGCAAAACCTCGGACAGACGGACATGACGAAACTATAAGGGTTCCTTGTCAGGACTACGGAACCCTAAAAATGTAACAAAAAACTCATTAATATTGCTCTACTATAGTTTAATGAATAACAATATAACAAATCACAGATTAAGTAATTGTACCTACATACATAACTATGTTAGATTAATATTGTTAGGTTTGCAATAACCCCTGCTATGCGGATTACATTACTTAAGGGTGGTAGCTAGCCAGGCGGGCATTCGCAAAATGCCCTACCGCTATGCTATAACGACTGCCATCCTAAGACGACAACCGGGACCGACGGCTTAACGTGCCCTCCGAAGTACGGAAGCGCACAGTAGTAATGTCACTAGCGGTCACCCATCCAACTCATTACCGCGGCGGACGTTGGCGACTGGCTAGCTACCACCCTCAAGTAGAAGATCTATCGCCAAGCACCTAATGGTGTGTTCCGGCAGCTGTCCTTGAGAGCCAGTAATTCTAGGCTAGCCTAACAACACCTTCGACCACATCATCACTTGCATGCATAAAAAAAACTAAAAAAATCTTCTGATATGCAGTATAAAGTACATTAGCTTAAAATCTCGTTCCTTTTGTTTGTACATGAATTAGTGTAAAATCCAAACAATACCTTTCTACCAACACGTTTCTACAAGTACTTTTATTAAAACATTGGAAAAGTACCCTCGTTATGGCAGAAGTGATTAAATTCACAACATACACCAAACACCATTGTCGTCGAATCAAAATACAGGTAAATCATTTAATACACTTGAAGTTCTTGTACAAAAATAAGTACCTATTTATATAATTATTGTAAATAGTTCTAAGAACCTTGAAACCTTGCCTGATAGACTATTTCATTTACATGTTCTGACTGACACTGAACGACTGACACTGAACTTATAGTTAATGAAAGCACTTAGCTCAAATGTTAATTTAAAATAAGTTATTGACTCAAGTACTTTGCCAACTAAAATACTATATGAGTGTGTGTCTACTGACATGTAACAAAACATCAACAAATGTTGACCATTTTTTTAATACATTTTTAAAGAAAATGATGTGTAAATAACCTCCGCCATGGTAAAAAAAACATGTGTACAAGGGTTTTGATTGTTATTAAAATCTATCTGACAAAGATGTTTGATTCCACTAATTCAAACTTGAATAAGTTTTAGATCAGACACAAGGACAAAATCCCAGCATATGCAATCTAATGTAATAATTAAGTACATAATATGTGGATGGGGGAGGCATTTGTGCAAAATAGTAAGTCTTCGGCTTATGATGATAATGATAAACAAACATACCTAAAGACCACACAATAAAAAGAAACAAATATTATGACCTAACAAATGAATTAACCAAAAACGGTTATGTGGTTAATTTATATGCTGTAGAAGTTAGCCTTACTCCATCTTAGGCGCAGCTCCCGATTGGACTCTTTTGATGGACATGTATGAAAAACATTACACAATTCCTGAGGATGTTGGTGTTTCGTCATCCAGACCGGATATATTTCCATAGTCAAAAAATCTAAAACGCATAGTACTTATAGAACTTACTGTGCCGTGGGAAACAAACATACCTAAAGACCACACAATAAAAACTAACAAATATTATGACTTAACAAATGAATTAACCAAAAACGGTTATGTGGTTAATTTATATGCTGTAGAAGTCGGAGCAAGGGGTACACCAGCGAAATCCCTGTATAACCTACTAAAAGAACTTGGCCTGTCAAGAAAAACCGTAACTTCCATCCTAGAACGTGTATCCAAGGCGGCATTAGTAGGATCTTACCAAATTTGGTTGGGCAGGGGAGGAGGCTTGAGCCGTGAAAGGGAGCATTGATGCATCATAAAGGGGCCCCTTAACCTTACTCACTGGGTTGCAAGTCCCAGGCACCTTGACTTGGGCCTCTTCCTCTGCAACGCTATGGACCCGGCACCCGCACGGTTAATCCATGGAATGCTAAGTAAATTCGTCTCGTCCCTTGTTTCATCTTTATTAGGAATGCCATTTTGGATGGTTGCCTGCACACTCTGTGTGGGATCAATCTTGACTGGTATTCATCTTATGCTAACCACAGCTCCAAAGTTGACCCAGGCACATATCTCGTCTCCAAGGCGGGGGTTGAGATCTGGGTTGTTTCAGAATCTTGGGCTGCGCACTTGACCAAGTTTACGTTTCATGGGTTACCAGAGACGTCTGGTATATCGCTCGCGCCTTTGTGAGTGAGATTGTATGTTAATCCGTGTATCGCGAGACGGTGATTGAGTTTTAGTTATTGCCTTGATACTAGTTATGTTTGCAGTTGACCAAGTAGTGCACCAAGGAGCGCCACGGGCTTACCGTGACTCCGCGGCAGGATGGGTGATTAGGTATACTCATCTTGCATTAATATCTATAGGAGGTGGATGTAGAGAGCAGGCTGAGACACAACAACAACCCATAACCAAGGCAAAGCAGAAACAAAGAATTAGCAGCCTACAGGAAGACGAATCCAGGTATGAGATATACATTAGTACATCGCGAAGCTATAACCTCATATGTGTTTTATAATAAGATAGATAAGTATGGCAAGTTTTGCGACACTGGCCATATAGCTTATATTATTATAGGTGACCAATTGACTATTAGTAACGTTTTCAACTGACCTATTTCGAGATTAGGAGGGCGATTCATTATTAAAAAATAAAAGCATCTCTTTATTAATGGCAAATTGTTAGTATTTGCAGTGATTCCTACCATGCAACAGTTACAGGTTTTCATTACGACGTTTTGTTGTATTATACTCGACTTACTTACATTTGATATGGGATCGGACTTGACGGACGATTTCTAAAACAGTCAATTTAAATTAGCTTTTATATTTAGAGAACTTCAGAACTTCATAAAATACAATAATGTAAACAAACCTAATCATAGACAGACGTATAACACAGATAATAAATCGCTTGGCAAAGCATCCCATTCACGGTTACAAGTCAATTGTATGGCCAATACAGAGTTACCTGAAAATCTTAGTAATGGTAACATTACACTGAAGAACGAACAGGTATATTTAGTCTGTGCTAAAATTACTGCGGGGAAATAGCTGCGGCCGAATTTTTTCGCAGTAGCTATTTCCCCGCAGTAAATGACAGGAATATATTATCTGTGGAACCTTGCATAGATAATATAAAAGAGTGAATGAACCCTGTAAAACTGAGTGCGTGAATGGGCAGCTTTTCATAGTTTTAATTATTTGATTTTTACTGACGAAAAATAGCTGTGGGAGCATAGAAATATTCCAAAACTATTGAAAAATATTTCATTAACAATTCCTTTTGCTTCTTTTTTCGTTCCTTTTGATTTTTGTATGAACATATATTGTTCACATTGTCCTAGATAAATACGAAATCTGAATATTGTAAAAAATGGCAACATGGGTGCCCGGAGTGTCAGAAATATGTGTATGTGTGTATGTATTTCTTTGAAAGTGTGAAGGTTTTTGTGTATGTGTGCTACTGCGTGGGCAATGTTTTGGCTATTTCCCCGCAGTACCAGTATAAAATAACCCTTGTCACCGTTCGCCTTTCTAGATTGTAGGGGTCTTTTAGACTGGTTCTTTTATAGTGTGCTGTATGTATAAGGCTTTTACGTTCTTACGAAGATATACGTTCCGTGACACGGAATTAAGAGTTGTTCTTATTCTATACGAATTTTGTTTTAGTAAATATATGTAAATGGCTTTTTAAAAGGATTAAGAATAAATTTATACTTAATGTAAAGTAAATTAAGAAAATATAAGAAATTTTATAGACATATATCAATACTAGCTGGCCCGGTGTACGTTGTTTTGCCATATAAATTATATCTAGTGAATATTTTGTTAGTGACATAAAAATGACTAACTTATTTAATGTAAGTAAGTAAAAAAAGGAAGAGGAAAGAAGCGCTATTAACGATAACCGCATATAAAAATAACAAAACAAAGATACATTTCTTGAATTCATTGTCCTTTTATTATCTTACCTAACTAATAAATTTTAAACTACATCTTTTAGTCTACATTTATATTTTCAATACAAAATACAGCCTTTTTTTTTATATTGCGTTAATTCTTTCATTCACAATTACTTGCCAGTTTGCTGCTTCTCATCGTACTCAACATGCTATGCTATTTTGGATATCCGTGAACATTTGTGAACATAGTGAAATTTTAGGAAATAAAACTGTTGAAGCCCTAAACTCTAGGAAGTGATAGAAAGCTTATTGTGTGAAAAAGACAGGAGTCCTGCCTACACCATGCTGTTTACGGGGTTAGAAGTGACACCGATAGACGCCTGGCGGAAATAACAGAACGAGTGGTAATAGCAGCCCTAAAACGGCCACAGAAAATTCATCTCTAGGCAATTCATTTCCTGATCAATTATCGACCGCCGAGAGTAGAAAATTATTAAAGTACCTACTTGTATAGCTATTAAAAAATAGGTGTTGGTGGTAGAAGGGTGAAATTTTAGGGTTTAATGTATTTTAATGCCAAATCGTAGATAAATTAAAAAAATGTTTTTGTCCGAAAGATAAAAATAAAATGTTGGGTATGAAAAATAGTTTACGTCATATTCTCAGACCTACTGAATATACACACAAAATTTCATAGGAATCGGTTAAGCCGTTTCGGAGGAGTTTTGATACTAACACTCAGACATGAGAATTTGATATCTACCTACACTAATTAACCCCTCGTGCGTCCAATCTGTCCACCTCCTATGACGAAATCGTCCAAACTGCTCACGTTTTTTTATCCCGCGACGCCCCGTAACGTTTTTTTGTAGTACTAAGTAGTTTTCCATTACCTAAACATGTCACCCTAACATCCCCATACCCCAATATATTACCTATACCATACAAAAAATAACATTTTCATACATTTAGTTTGAGTGGATCAAACAGCGAATAAAAATATATTTTTCCAGATTTTGAGGTATTTTGTTTTTTAATCGAGTTTATTTGTGGCAGTCTCCAATCAACATATTATCGACTTCAAAAAAGGACGAGGTACTCAATTCGTCTGTGTTTTTATTTTTTATGTTTGTTACCGCAGAAATTTTGACTGGGTAAACCGATTTTTATGATTCTTTTTTTATTTGAAAACTGATGCTTGCCGTGTCGTCCCATTTAAATTTCATCATCGGAAATCGGAAAGTGGATCAGCCTTTTTTGATCTTGATGATATACTGATTGACAGTGAATGACAATCGATCCCATAAGTAGCAAGGGTCACTAATGAGGGTGAAAAATAATGTTAAGGACATAGGATAGTTCTTTCCAACTACGCAAAACGATAACCTACATACGCGCGGACGGAGTCACGGCCGGAAAGTATTAGATATTTATATTACGTACATTATTTTAGTTTTAATTTAGTTCGATTGATATACAATTTAAGTATTTTTATCCCATCAAGAAATCATAGATAAATGTTTAATTATATTAACATACAAATAGGAAGGGAGAATTTGTTTACACTATTGAAATAAAATTTTAAATATTTTACTGGTTTTTGGTTGATCATGGCCTTTTTACTATCTTGTTCATATCATAGGCATCTCCGGTATTTTTGAATACATACAGATGTAAGTACATGTTCGATATTTGGAAATTTAAACCATTTGATATGACGTAGGTACTGGTAATAATTTATTTTGTCTATGTATTTGTTCACAAGTTATGTAGTCACAAGGCTTCAGTTTCCATACACGTGCATAGTGGCTATCACATCACACCACTCTTCCGGGATAAAAAGTACCCCATGTGGTCTACAATGCAAACCCTAATATATTCTTATTATATATTACTTACTAATAAAAGATATTTATGGGGTTTACCTATAGCAGGGCTGAAGCTTTTTTGAAGCAGTGATGGCTCAGTGGCATTGGCTATGGACTGCCGTGCAGCAGGTCCATGGTTCGAATCCCGCCGCGGGCTTGAGCTTCACCGCATGGTGGAAGGGCGTTTTGTGAATGCCCGCCTGGCTAGCGACTACCCTCAAGTAGAAAATCTGTCGCCAAGCACCTAACAGTGTGTTCCGGCAGCAGGTAATTACAGGCTAATGAGACCTAACAACTGGACGTCTCAGTGTGACGGGCACAGTGCAATTCGTCGTTGACGAAATGCGTCTGTTATAGGCAGAGGTTAGTCCACTTAACATCAGGTGGGCCTCGGGATTGTTCCGTCACAATAACATAAAAAAAAACTATTCAGATATCAATCGACGACACGAGCCTAAAGCTGAAGCATCGAGAAACTAACCTCGAGAGTGGAATTCATGGTTCGGTTTATCTGGCAACTAGTGTGTTGTATCGGACACACTCCAAATTTAAAATATCCTTCCTCCTAGTGTTGTGATTACAGTACTTATGGTGGTGAATATCGATTTTATATAGATAATTGTCGATATTATGATACCCTTCTTATGGTAAATTTTTGATTCCAACTAAGGAATTTTTACACGGAAATTCATAGTCATCTGGACCATCACTGCTTCTAAAAGATACAGTGGAATTTAAACAGATATCGCACAACTTATTAATTTCTATCTATATAGTTTTGTCTTACATAGTTAGTAAAATATCTACTACACCTATACACTTATAATATGGCCATTATTATTATTATTCAATTTATATGTATATATACAATGTATATGTATTGTATAAAAGATCTTTATTTTATTTGTTTGAATTAGTTTTATGTATATCTAAACACACTCAATGTCTCAATGAATTATTTTATAAATAAACCTGTTACACTTCGAAGGAAGCCTTATATAATAAACCATTTTTAATATTTTCAAATACCGAATTTCTTAATACTCAGCGATCTAATTTTTTTCAATAATGTCGTAGTAGATATTTGATTAGGTTATTTAGGGAGTCATTTAATATTTTACTTATTTTAAGAGATGCGAATCATAGTAATTACTTTATTTATAACCTATATATATAACTTAAAGCTTATAAAACAATATTTGGAAAGCTAGAATGAGTTTGGTAAAATTATAAGTTAGAATGAGTATTCTAACTTAAATTTTTTCCGTTGTTTTAGTCTTTTTTTTATGTAATTGTGACGGATCAAGCACAAGGCCCGCCTGATGTTAAGCGGACTAATCTCTGCCTATAGCAGATGCATTTCGTTACAAGTCACGAATTGCACTGCGCCCTTCACCTTAAGACATAGTTGTTAATTACATAGCCTTTGACCACTATCTCACCTGATGGTAAGTGATGATGTGGTCGAAGAGGTTGTTCAGGTTAACCTAGAATTACTGGCTCTCAAGGACAGCTGCCGGAACACACCGTTAGGTGCTTGGCGACAGATTTTCTACTTGAGGGTGGTCGCTAGCCTGGCGGTCATTCGCAAAATGCCCTTCCACCATGCTTTGAAGCTCAAGCCCGCGGCGGGATTCGAACCATGGACATGGGGCACGGCAGTCCATAGCCAATGGCACTGAGCCATCACTGCTTCGTATTTCTTCTGTATTTTATTTTATCTTATTGATAGCTGTGAAAACTAAAATATTAACTTACATTATGTGGATTAGCTAAAATGCGCTGACTTTATTAAAAATAGACTTAGCAGAATAGACACGGTGAGTGACTCATGTTAATTTATAAGTGTTAATTGATAAGTATCCCCTGGGCCTGCCAATCGTGGGAATTATGGCAAACTCTCCCTAAATGGTGGAGAATGTGTTCGGAAGTGGACAATCCTGCCAATACAGCAGTTTGTAAGTGTATTTGACGTTGTAATTTGCTAACATTAGGTTTTGTTACACAGTAGTTTCCATTGTTTACCTACTTCTTACAGACAAGCATAAATAGAATTCACACTCAACGCTTAAGATGTTTATAGATATATTACCACGTTGATGTTCTAAGTATGCACTATATCGATATCGATTAAAATTGCACATTCGTTCCGTCCCATCACTATAAATTACGTGGTCGTGGCTTAGCCAATTAGAACGTGTTTCGATATGAGAAAAATTGACAGAAATTTGTTTCTTACAAAGCTAATAGAATGGCGTCTCTTCGGGTTACTTTCTCGAAGAGCTGAAGAGAGTAACTAACGAAGCTGTATAGGCCAAACTCATGAAATTCTAATAACATTCACTCGCTTAAAATAGTGTTCATCGTGGACAATAGCAAATACTATTAAATTTAATAACAAATACCAATAAAGTTTCTTGGTGAATGTGATATGTTTTTACTTCTTTGGAGTACAATTTACTGTACTGTATCAGCTAGATAGTCCACTGCTGAACACAGCCTACCCATTTAGAGGGTATTTTTGTTATCCCCACGCTTAGCAGGCGTCTTGGTTACAGCTGAAAACCAGCGTTGGGTGTTTGTAATACACCCAACACATGCTGAGCTGAACACCAGTTAGGTAGGTACTTGCGTTCAGAAGTATTTAAACACATATGAGATGAGCGGAAGTTACCTAAAACCGTAGTTTCTGTCTGCCTTCCCCTCCAGGGTTCAGGCGTGACTTTATGTACATATGTATCTTTGTGTGTTCCACTTGGTTATTCATTTGTTAGATATTGGCTCTGTGTTCTATATTGTGTAAGTACTTACCTAATAAAATGTTTCTTTCTTTCTTGGGGATCGCAGTCTACGATCGTAGTTCTTTAGAAGGCGCTGCTGCTCATCTTCAAGTGTTTTTCCATGGGAAGATATGGGGAAGTACAATTGATAATAATTTAAAATACCAGACTGACTTTCCACCTAACAGCGAAATAAGAAACAGTAAATTGCTAGCATTGAAATCGCAATTAAGAGTCGTCGGTCTGTACATAACAGATAATTGAATTCGCTCGTAGCGAAGTTTACTTAGCCGTTCTGAATCGATCAGCTAAGTTAAGCAATGTCCGCCGCGGTCAGGAGTTGGATGGGTGACCGCTACTGACATTACTACTGAGCGCTTTCGTGCTTCGGAGGGCATGTTAAGCCATCGGTCCGGTTGTTGTCCCACGTTACAGCATGATGGATGGGCATTTTGCGAATGCCTGCCTGGCTTGCTACCACCCTCAAGTAGAAAATCTGTCGCCAAGCACCTAGCGGTGTGTTTCGGCAACTGTCCTTGAGAACCAGTAATTCTAGACTAGCCTGAACAACATCTTCGACCATATCATCACTTACCATCAGGTGAGATAGTGGTCAAAGGCTAGCCTATCATAGATATAAAAACAATTATTATAAACATTTTTCTTGGTAATATACCAACAAAAATCTTTTTTAATAAATAGGAAGGTGTTAGATTCTAATATTTTTTCTTATTTCTAATACCTATATATTTATAGGAGTCCTGAGGTTTAGGTTTTTGTTTAATCTAAATCAGTCTACCCAAAGAGAAGTTATGAGATTAAAACATGATTATTATATGCCTATACAAAGGTAACGGAATATGGATAACACTTTGTTGATGTCATACTACTAATGGGCAATGGAAAAGAAATAAATAAAGCAGTTCAGTTATTACAGGAAGAGTTTAATATTTATAAAGAATTTCTAGATAGTAAATTATTTAGGTATTGAAACATAGGCACATTGATATTATCACAAAAACGTTACTGGAATATGCTTGACTGTACACAGGCTTGACTAAAGACTTGATTGAAGACGTCAATGGAGAAAGATTTTACGTTCCTGAAAAAGAATGGAAATTATATTCATCAGTACCTATGTCTCAACAAGTTCTTATTGACTGTATACAAAGCTGCGATGTGATCACAGCACAACACTGCTATCATAGCCCTAGAGCAATAGCACACATCTTATTCAACTGGCGTAATAATATCTGTAGAGCAGCATCAAGTTGTGCCTGAAGCTAAGCACCACCCGTGCTCCCATTGCAATGTCACCCAGGAGCTTAGATCTGAATACGTGCGTGGCACTGCTCTGCCCTCGTCACTCCAAGATTTTGGTTTTACGTTACTGGAATCTGAAATCTCTACATTATAGTCGGCTTGTACACCTATCCCTACCAAGATTTCCACTTCAATCTACCGGTTGTGCTGTCTGTCTTAACAGACATACATATAGTGAATAATATTCATACATAGGGATAAGTGAACTTAAGTTAACATCTGTCACAGCACAACGTGTGTAAGTAATACTTGTGACTTTGTTTTTAGCATGGTGGTGGGGCATTTTGCGAATGCCCGCCTGGCTAGCAACCACCCTCGAGTAGAAAATCTGTCGCCAAGCACCTACCTTGGCGATAGATGTTAGGTGGTTGGCAAAATGACAGCTGTCCTTGAGAGCCAGTAATTGTAGGATGATTAGTAAAGTGTGTGCCTTCCTCCTTTGTCCGGGCTGAGGACCGGCATCATATATGTCAAAATTCAACATTATGAGGCGGAGTTACACAAACACTCATCTTTTATAATTTTATAAGCCAAGTATATACTAACACCTTATTTTAATATTCTTAGGTTTGCAATATCGCCTGCTATGCGGATTACATTACAAAATCACAAATATACGATAGGAAAAATTTAGGTCATGTGCGGGATTCGAACCCGCGTCCATCCACCCCTTGAGCCGGGGTATGCTCTAACCAATTGAGCTAACATGACATGACGTCATAACTCAAATCTTTCCCACCGGTCTTTAACCATCGTATTGGGATGGAGCGACATCTATAGTACCACTTGCGTTGTACTACAAACAAGACCAATTTTGCAATTGGTTTTATACTTTGTAAATGAGGACGCAACCTTATAATTTTAATATAGGTTTGCAATAACGCGTGCTATGCGGGTTCGAATCCCGCCCATGACTTAAATTTATCCTATCGTATATTTGTGATTTTGTAATAACACCTTATTTACTAGACATGCAGCCTGAGGAAGCAGAGCCCCCTAAGTAAGTTGAAACAGAAACATGCATTATAAACATAATACTGCAAAGATCTAGCCTGCATTGCCGTTCAGCCGCGTTACTGTACAGGAGCAACATTACAATAAACACAAAAATTCTTCTAATAGACTTAGGGGTTGCTAATACTAAGCAACCCCCGAAGTAATTTTAAAAGATCTATTCAATGATGCCCCACACGATGGGATAGACGACCAAAAAAAAATCATCCGCACATCACTTATATGGGAGCTACCTTAAAAAAAATATTAATAAAAATATTTACCACTTTAACAGCGTGATAAGTTTACATACCCTTACAAAATTGCAGCTTTCTTGTACAAACAGTATCTTAGCAAAACCTCGGACAGACGGACATGACGAAATTATAAAGGTTCCTTGTCAGGACTACGGAACCCTAAAAATGTAACAAAAAACTCATTAATATTGCTCTACTATAGTTTAATGCATAACAGTATAACAAATCACAGATTAAGTAATTGTACCTATATACATAACTATGTTAGATTAATATTGTTAGGTTTGCAATAACGCCTGCTATGCGGATTACATTACTTGAGGGTGGTAGCTAGCCAGGCGGGCATTCGCGAAATGCCCTGCCACTATGCTATAACGACTGCCATCCTAAGACGACAACCGGGACCGACGGCTTAACGTGCCCTCCGAAGCACGGCAACGCTCAGTAGTAATGTCACTAGCGGTCACCCATCCAACTCATGACCGCGGCGGACGTTGCTTAACTTAGCCGTCGGTCCCGGTTGTTGTCTTCGGATGGCAGTCGTTATAGCATAGTGGTAGGGCATTTTGCGAATGCCCGCCTGGCTAGCTACCACCCTAAAGTAGAAGATCTGTCGCCAAGCACCTAATAGATTGTTCCGGCAGCTGTCCTTGAGAGCCAGTAATTCTAAGCTAGCCTAACAACATCTTCGACCACATCATCACTTACCATCAGGTGAGATAGTGGTCAAAGGCTAACCTATCAAGCATAAAAAAAAACTAAAAAAACTGCTGAGATGCAGTATAAAGTACATTAGCTTAAAATCTCGTTCCTTTAGTTTGTACATGAATAAGTGTAAAATCCAAACAATATCTTTCTACCAACACGTTTTTACAAGTACTTTTATTAGACCATTGGAAAAGTACCCTTGTTATGGCAGTAGTGATTAAATTCACAACATACACCAAACACCATTGTCGTCGAATCAAAATACAAGTAAATTATTTAATACATTTGAAGTTCTCGTACAAAAATAAGTACCTATTTATATAATTATTGTAAATAGTTCTAAGAACCTTGAAACCTTGCCTGATAGACTATTTCATTTACATGTTCTGACTGACACTGAACTTATAGTCAATGAAAGCACTCAGCTCAAATGTTAATTTAAAATAAGTTATTGACTCAAGTACTTTGCCGACTAAAATACTATATGAGTGTGTTATACTCACATGTAACAAAACATCAACTAAAGTTGACCATTTCTTAATAATTTTTTAAAGAAATTGATGTGTAAATAACCTCTGCCATGGTAAAAAAAACATGCGCACAAGGGTTTTGATTGTTATTAAAATCTATCTGGCAAAGACGTTTGATTCCACTAATTCAAACTTGAATAAGTTTTAGACCAGACACAAGGACAAAATCCCAGCATATGCAATCTAATGTAATAATTAAGTACATATTATGAGGATGGGGGAAGCATTTGTTCAAAATTGTATGTCTTCGGGCTTATGATGATAATGATAAACAAACATACCTATACACACAATAAAAACAAACAAATATTATGACCTAACAAATGAATTAACCAAAAACGATTATGTGGTTAATTTATATGCCGTAGAAGTTGGAGCAAGGGGTATACCAGCGAAATCCCTATATAACCTACTTAAAGACCTTGGCCTACCAAGAACAACCGTAACTTCCATCCTATAATGTGTATCTAAGGCAGTATTAGTAGGATCTTACCAAATTTGGTTAGGTAGGGGTCCTCCCCTTAATGCTCCCTTCACCGCTCGAGCCTTCTGGCTCGGTGAAGAGAGCATTGATATATCATAAAGGGGCCCCTTAACCCTACTCCTGGGTTGCAAGTCCCAGGCCCCTCTAGCCTCTACCTCTGCAACGCGATGGACCCGGCACCCGCACGGTGAATCCATAGAATGCTAAGTAATTTGTCTCTTGTACAAATAATGCTTCACTACTTATACAGAAAAATAACTGATTATCTACGTACACACAAGCTACCTACCTACCACAAACAAACCAGCCTATTACAAAAAATACTTCTAGGTTAGCCTGAACAACATCTTCGACCACATAATCGCTTACCATCAGGTGAGATAGTGGTCAAAGGCTAACCTATCAGGTACAAAAAAATAAAAAGAATAGTCAATATATTTAGTATCATTGGTATCGCAAAAAAACAAACCACGGTTTAATCACATGTGCCGTATGTGCAGAGAAAAGTTCAGCACATCCAAGTATAAATATCTGCTTATAAATTTAAATTTGTTCATTGTTCAATGAATTTACTCATGATTTTAAACCACCTACAGAAATAATATTTTTTATTTTTCAAATATTGGTATTCCTACTAAAACGCATGCAAGAGTGTATATTTGAAAAGCCATGCAAGGGCTTTAAAAATTGTATGTAGATTTAGAATTTATCATTCAATTATATATAAGGCACAATAAATATATGAAAAATAAAAATGACTAAAATAATTATTTACAGTAAGTAATTTATAAGAAAGTTTTCTATCATCGTCCTTTAATGAAAAGCTGATAAATGTTTTGTTTATTTAACTTTATGCTCCTGTGCCCATCCTACAAGAAAACAAAAACATTTTGTCCACTCCTTTGCCTCTATTCCGTTTCTTTACTGGTTTGCATCAAAAGCCAGATTTTATTTACATATGGTGTGTGCATATTAGATATAAAAATTAAATTCACTTAACTTTTCCCATGGAAAGAACCCGCTCACCCTGTGTTATGTAAAATAAATTGATTTTAGCTTTAGACCTTTTGACCTGTCTATTATTCAAAATTTTTGAAGACATGTAACAAAAATGTACAAATGTATTACTACCAATAATTTCACTCAAAAGATGCGAAAATGAGCTACCTACAGTATGGTAATATGTTATGGCTAAATATGGGTGTTGAAGTAAACTTAACGTTAGTCAGCTATCTTTGAGTAACTTTTTTAGGAAAGGCTAATGTTTATTTATTTCATTTTTGACTTGGAAGGACACTTGGAAGATAGACTGCAGGAGTTCTTCGCAAGCTGTGTATAACTTTGGTAACCATGTTTGTTTGCGGTTTGTTACGTGTGTGCTTACGGTCTATTCGGTGTATCATGTATTAACTTGATACCCTTGTTTCATCTTTATTATGATTGCCATTTTGGATGGTTGCCTACACACGCTGTGTGGGATCAATCCTGACTGGTATTCATCTTATGCTGACTACAGCTCCAAAGTCGACCCAGGCACATATTTCGTCTCCAAGGCGGGGGGGGGGTGAGATCTGGGTTGTTTCAGAATCTTGGGGTGCGCACTTGACCAAGTTTACGTTTCATGGGTTACCGGAGACGTCTGGTATATCACTCGCGCCTTTGAGAGTGAGATTTTATGTGTATCGCGACACAGTGATTGAATTTTAGTCATTGCCCTGATACTAGTTATGTTTGCAGTTGACCGAGAAGTAGTGCACCGAGGAGCGCCACGGGCTTACCGTGACTCCGCGGCAGGATGGGTGATTAGGTATACTCATCTTGCATTAATATCTATAGGAGGTGGATGTAGAGAGCAGGCTGAGACACAACAACAACCCATAACGAAGGCGAAGCAGAGACAAAGAATTAGCAGCCTACAGGAAGACGAATCCAGGTATGAGAAATACATTAGTACATCGCGAAGCTATAACCTCATATGTATTTTATAATAAGATAGATAGGTATGGCAAGTTTTGCGACACTGACCATATAGGTTATATTATTATAGGTGACCAATTGACCATTAGTAACGTTTTCAACTGACCTATTTCAAGATTAGGAGGGCGTTTCATTATTAAAAAATAAAAGCATCTCTTTATTAATGGCAAATTGTTAGTATTTACAGTGATTCCTACCATGCAACAGTTAGAGGTTTTCATAACGACGTTTTGTTGTATTATACTGGACTTACTTACATTTGATATAAGATCGGACTTGACGGACAATTTCTAAAACAATCAATCTTTAATAGCTTTTATATTTAGAGAACTTCAGTTTTATAAAATACAATAATGTAAACAAACCTAATCATCGACAGACGTATAACACAGATAATAAATCGCTTGGCAAAGCATCCCATTCACGGTTACAAGTCAGTTGTATGGCCAATACTGAGTTACTTAAAAATCTTAGTAATGGTAACATTACACTGAAGAACGAACAGGTATATTTAGTCTGTGCTAAAATTACTGCGGGGAAATAGCTGCGGCCAAATTCTGCGGGTCGGGTCGGGTTGACGAACGTCGTCCGTCGATCACGTTGTCATTTGTCATCAAAAGTCCGCAAACTTAGGACCGAGAAAAGTTTTTCTGAAAAGTAATTTACGTCTTTACGTATATTGTGTTGATTTGATATGTGCGAAACATGTTAGCTCCATATATTAACGTCGTTGCTTTCCATATAAAAGCCTAAATAAGTTGTTTAAGGACTGTGTTCTCCATTGTTGTGCTAATTTGGAGAAGTTTTTGTGTCAACAAGCAACTCTAGTGTCTTCCCAAGTTAATCGAAAGTTTACAACAAGGCCACGTAAAACAGGTAAGTTTTAAAGATAAACACAAACTATGCTCTCGCTTGAGAAATTGTACTTGTAGGTAGTAAAATAATTTATTCCTTGAGTTCTTAGGGCTAAACAACAAAATATTGTCGGTTCCAATATGTGTGTAGTTCTACTTAAATTACTGTCATTATTTTTACTTCCTTTTATTACCTACATTCAATAATGTGGTTAAGCCACTTGGCACTAAAATGCTGCTTTTATGGAAAGAAATTAACAACAACAAATAAAATAATTATATATCTTTCAATATTTATAACTGCTATTTATGACTCTTGCTCCGGCTCTTCTCTGGTGCAAAGAATGGTCATTGCTATCCAGTATGGCACTGCAATGGGTATTATAGGCACCTTTGCACCTGGAACGGAATGGCAAGCGTGTCATGTTATCATTGACTACATAAAAACATCTCTTGAGAGTTTGATTATAAGTTGGGTATGCAAAAATAGTGTTTTGAGTATACATATATATTTTTCACATTACATTAGCAGATATTTTGAACAAAGAAGTAGCAAAATATTATTATTTCTTATGGAATTTGTACCATGTCGATTTTTATTTTTGAATTCCCAATATTTTGACGCAGTTGCATGCATCATAATCGCTGGGTGACTGGAGAAACAAGCAGTTGACATAAATCTCCATCTCTCTCTTTGTCTGGATACCACTAGAAATCGTCTGAAAGTTTCAACAAAATATACTCACAGTATCACTGCACATGTTATTAAAGTCACTTTTATGCAAACATGTAATTATTTTATTAAAAAAGTGCATAAGAAGTGGCAAGTTGGAAGTCTAAACAAATAGACATTTTGTGATTGTTTCACATTGAGCACAAATCTGATGTGCATTTGTTACTAAGATAAAATAAAAAATAACAAAATGACATCCTATACTTTGGTGTGCCTTTTGGCCTACTCCTACAGAGTACAATGAAGAGATCATTGTACTCTGTCCTCTACAACTCTAGTCCAATATAACCTCAAGTTAGGTTCATATCATATTCCCACCTGTTCTACAATGTACCAGTTTTCTAGTACTGTCTCTTGGGTCACTTGTTTGCTCCATTTGTTTGTTTTACATCGAAGTAATGTGGTATGATGGGGCTGGACTTAGGTCTATACAAAAAAACATTCAGAAACTTTGATTTCTCTCTCTGGCTCTCAAGGACTGCCGGAACACACCGTTAGGTGCTTGGCGACAGATTTTCTACTTGAGGGTGGTCACTAGCCAGACCTGCTGTGCGGCAGTCCATAGCCAATGCCACTGAGCCATCACTGCTTCAAAATTTTATGATTTTATTTTATTCCGGTGTCTGACTCACAAAATGCTTCTTTACATTGCCATTTAACATTTTGCTAGTACCTGTGTATGATTGTCACCAAGCAACCAAGTCTCATAGCCAAATTTTATGCAAGGTTTGAAGCCCTCGTAGCAAAGTTTACTTAGCTGTTCTTAACCGATCAGCAAAGTTAAGCAACGTCGCCCGCGGTCATGACTTGGATGGGTGACCGCTAGTGACATTACTACTGAGCGCTTCCGTGCTTCGGAGGGCACGTTAAGCCGTCGGTCCCGGTTGTTATCTTAGAATGGAAGTCGTTATAGCATGGTGGTAGGGCAATTTGCGAATGCCCGCCTGGCTAGCTACCACCCTCAGGTAGAAAATCTGTCGCCAAACACCTTACGGTGTGTTCCAGCAGCTGTCCCTTAGAGCCAGTAATTCTAGGTTAGTCTGAACAACATCTTCGACCACATCATCACTTACCATCAGGTGAGATAGTGGTCAAAAGCTAAACTATCAGGCATAAAAAAAAAAAAAAAGGTGGAGTGCAAGTATTCAAAGTCTACCTCTTAAACAACTTGATTGATTGAATGGATATGATCAATGGTTTCGTTTTGTTCTGAAGCCAGCTTGCTCTGTCGGTTGATAATCGGTCCAAAGTTGTGAATCTTTCTGAACTTATCACAGTTAGAACCTTAGTAAGCGTTTGGTATAAGATTTATTGGTCTGTAAATGCTAATTTAATTAATATGGAGATATTAATTAAATACTTTTTCATGAAGGAGAATAATTTATATGATTTTCTACATTGGGTTGCGATAGGGCAGTGCCTGTGGTAAGGATAGGGTTGAATGAAGCGCTCGTTGCGAAGTTTACTTAGCTGTTCTTAACCGATCAGCAAAGTTAAGCAACGTCACCCGCGGTCATGAGTTGGATGGGTGACCGCTAGTGACATTACTACTGAGCGCTTCCGTGCTTCGGAGGGCACGTTAAGCCGTCGGTCCCGGTTGTTATCTTAGGATGGCAGTCGTTACAGCATGGTGGTAGGGCATTTTGCGAATGCCCGCCTGTTTAGCTACCACCCTCAAGTAGAAAATGTGTCGCCAAGCACCTAACGGTGTGTTCTGGCAGCTGTCTTTGAGAGCCAGTACATCTAGGTTAGCTTGTACAACATCTTCCACCACATCATCACTTACCATCAGGTGAGATAGTGGTAAAAGGCTAACCTATAAGGCATAAAAAAACAAAAAATAAAAAAAGGGTTAAAGAAATTCATTATAATGTGCGTCTCATTAGGTCATTTAGTACATTATCGGGCCCAGAGCTTTATCTAATTTTGTTATCTATGTAATGGATTTTTGTACTTCATGTATTAAGATGTTAAATTTGATGTCGTCCAAACTCAATTATCCCTTGTATTATGCCTATACCAAGTCAATCTAATAATCTAAATTTTTCCTGTTACTAGTGCAAAGCTGCATCTGATGTGATCCTTCATCATGTACACATTGTAGGTACACCAAACATCTATCCTAACAAAGATTAAACACACTGGGGTAACCAGTTCTGACCGTAGCTGCAGTTCTGGTAGGAATGCTCAAAATCCGTCGCTCCCACGCGCCAATTCAATTTGCAATCCAGATGCATCTCTTTGTATCAATGAATAAATAATATGTTTTAAAAAGCGTACAGTTCGGCGCAATAACATAACATTACCTTGACGCGACCAATCGAATGTGTTCCTTTGAGTATACATTAGGAATGTATACTCAAAGGATGTGTTCATTTCTAAGTGCTGAACGAATTGAATTTGGAAGATTGTTTGTGTTTTGTTAATTGTGAACTTAGGGTGAACTGACCGGTCAGTTCTCCATACAAACGCCGTAGGGTGATCACTCCCTTATTTGAGATTTTAGGTCCAGAATTAAGCATAATATCGATTGAACTCGTCATCATCTAGGCTTGTATTGGAATGAAATTTTAAAATATTTACTTACTCGATAGTTATGAGCCGCGAAACATTTTCATACATATAAAGTTTTCAAGGCTCATAACTTTCAACTTAATTAAACTTTTGAAATTTCGTTACGTTACAAACCTTGATAATGACGATTTCAATCGATATTATGCTTTATTCTAGGCCTTAAATCTCAAATAAGGGAGTGATGCGTTACGCCTGCGGCGTTTGTATGGAGAACTGACCGGCCAGTTCAACCTTAAGATAATGGATAGATTCAGGCGTTACTTAGGGGCAATCTATTTTAAATAATAATAACTACTATACGAGGAGCACACGATCGATGCGCTCGAAGAGTCAAGACCTGAAGATGGTTCGTGTAGATGCAAAACGTGTCGAAAATTCTTCCGGTTTGACTATGTGGCGTGTATGACGTCACGTCGTCTTAGTGGGAAAGTTAGGCGGAATTGTCACTGTTTGTTTTCGAGGACGAAAACCCGATCAATGTTTGGATCTAAACTGAGATCGGTACTAAGCTACCGAGCGCAGAATAGTTGCCCATATTGATAATGATTGTCATTCAATAAAACCAACGGAAACTTAAAAACGGCCACGGTAAAAAGTGATACATATAACCCACTAAGTCATGCCTTTAACTTCTTTTGGTGAGCAATTTTATATGGGCGTGTTTTCACTTTCTACTTTCTAGCGGTGCGAGTGCAGGGCAGAATAATTGATAGCTTTGTTAACGTAGGTAGTGTTAACTGCATGATAAGTTGGTATGTGGAATGTTGTTAGTATTAAAACAGCGTAAATACGTAGGCTGTGATATTAGCATGGTAGTAACGTTCCAAATTTGAAAAGAAGTTCCAATTTTAAAAGTTTCTAAAGTTTTTTTTTATTGTGACGGAACAAGCTCGAGGCCCTCCTGATGTTAAGCATTTCATCACAAGTCACGAATTGCACTGCTCCCGTCACTTTGAGACATAGTTATTAAGTCTCATGTGGCTGTAATTTCACTGGCTCTCAAGGACTGCTGCCGAAACACACCGTTAGGTACTTGGCGACAGATTTTCTACTTGAGGGTGGTCGCTAGCCAGGTGGGCAATCGCAAAATGCCCTTCCACCATGCGGTGAAGCTCAAGCCGGCGGTGGGGATCGAGCCAGGGTACTGCGGCACGGCAGTCCATAGCTATTACCGCTCGGCCATCATTGCTTCAAAGTTCTACGGCTCGTCTCAGATCAAATAGAAGCTTCTAACGGAAAATATTTATGGTTTAAATGAATCATTGGGGCCATAATGCTCGACGAACTGATAACCGATTAGGGAAGAAAGGTTCTCGAGTGGTTACCACACTACACCGGAAGACGTAGAGTTGGTAGGCCCCCCACCAGATGGACTGACGACATCGTGAAAGTCGCGGGTAGCCAGTGGTTACAAGTGGCTAATAGCCGTTCTTTGTGGCGCTCTATAGGGGAGGCCTTTGTTCAACAGTGGACGTCTTTCGGCTGATGATGATGATGAAATGTATCATTAGAATTCTTTGGGCGAGTTCTTTATGTTATTGTGACGTAACTAGCTCGAGGACCACCTGATGTTAGCGGACTAACCTCTGCCTAAAACAGATGCATTTCATCGCAAGTGATGAATTGCACTGCGCCCGTCACCTTGAGACATAGTTGTTAAATCTCATGTGCCTGTAATTTCAACGGCACAGTAATGTTCACATTACACGGAACGCAGTAATGTGAACATTACTGGTTGGCGGTAGAAATAGGTATGATGGCAGTACTTCCCAGGACGAACGATTTTTGAAGCAATGATGGCCGAGCGGTAATAACTACGGACTGCCGTGCCGCAGGTCCCGGGTTCGATCCCCGCCGCCGGCTTGAGCTTCGCCGCATGGTGGAAGAGAATTTTGCGATTGCCTGGCTAGCTACCACCCTGAAGTAGAAAGTCTGTCGACTGACAGATTTTCTGTAAAGATAAAAGCTATGGTTTATGAAGATGTGATCGGACACATTATATTTTATTTCGGCATCCTCATGTAAGAGGCTAATAGAAATATGGCCAGACTAGCACTTGGTCATATTTTTAACTTGACTACAGTTTTCACAGTTTAAATATCAAATTTACGCCTGCGTCTGCTCTCACGCTACCGGCTGTAGACTAGGTCATTTTCTTACGCAATTTCATCGTTGAAATTACAGTGTTACAGAATTTCATAAAATAACTAAGTAATTGACATAGATGAACGGCTTGTACAGTCTTTCTATCCTCTTTTAAGGTTGCGTAACCGAAGGGCAAAACGGAGCCCTTTTGCTGTCTCTATCTGTCTTTCTCTGACGCTTGCCAATCGTGGGTATTATTGCAAACCATTTGAATAAAGCGTAACGTAATAGTACAGTATGCAACAAGTGCGCGAAGTTGTTTATTACAAACTAGACGGGTTTTAGCGCTGAGATCGAAGATCGAAGGCCTAAATGGATTAGAGACGCGCACGAGTTTCATACAACGTTTCAACACACTTGCGAAGAACGAATAAGAAAATTTCGATACGAAAATATTTTCTTGATTTTTTGATAGAATAAAAAATCTGATTATGAAGGTTTATAATAAATTCTTCTAAAGTTCTACTTCAGTAGGTAAAAAACTCTTTTGTTCGAAACGAAACAAACGTTGGTTTGTGGAAACGTTATTTTTTCTATTTAAAACACTAGTCCGGTAAAGTAAATAAAAAGCACGAGTTCGTAATATATTATGACACTAAAATCGGTACATTTAAAGGACCGTTACGAGCGAGTGCGTGAAAAAAGTTTTGGCTAAGACAGTGCTGTTGATATTCTTTAATTCTTTTTACTTATTGAAATATTCTTCTTCGTGCCGACGACTCACATTTAGATGACTGCCAGTACTGGGCTTGTACCCCAAGGGTAGAGGCCTCGTACAGGTCACCCAAACTGCAAGCATTGGGACACTGAGGGCAGGACAGCAAGTGAAGCATGTCCTACGTAGCGCCACAATTACAATAGGTTCCTACGTCAGACTAACTCCATTTGGCCATATTAAACCGGCAGCGACCCACTCGAGTCCGGTTTAGCGACTTCAAAGTGGGCCCCGCCAGATCTTTGCCCGAGGGGAGTTCTTCAGCCGGCTCAATGTAGTTGGGTGGGAGAGGGCACGTGTTCTGCCACAGTTCCATGCGGGCTTCCTTTGGGTGGACATGTCAAGGCCCTGGTGAAGTCAAGAAAAAATTGTGGCTCTTGAGACGGCCTGTCTTGTTCTTGCTTTACTTATTGAAATACAAGATTGATTGTGTACTTACTACTACGTTTTAACTCGAAATAATATCTTTCAAACATTCAATTCAAAACAACTTCAAATCAACTCAACAATATCAGCTATTCCATGGTTTGATTTTTGCAACAGTCACCATTGTCCGCAATCAGTCACACTTGACGCTTCTTGCATTGTTGGTTTGGTCAGACGCCGGCTTTTTTGCTTCGATGTCATAACACAATACACTGTAACTGTGTGCGTGAAATTGATCCAAGTTATTATGCTTGCCCCTAAATGTGAAGATAAGAATCCCCATACAAATACTTTTTGTAAATATTATGTATACTTAGTATTTTCATATTTTTTTTGAAATACTTAAATTCACGCAAAACTAGTAAACTACAATCAAGTATTGCATTGAAGGGCATTTTGCGATTGTCCGCCTGGCTGCTAGGTTTATAGTTCTTCGCATATTTAAACTTAATCGTTACTTATCTGTTACATTACAAAATTCATTTACCATAAAATCCATATTTATACCTAATATACCTACCTACTCTATCTATTTCACACATTTATATTTTATACTATTCAACATATTATATATATATACTTAATACTTAAACTTCTGCACCTATGCACCTATTTGCTATTTTATTTTGTATTTTCGCATCTCTGGGTTCCAAGACACAGGCTTTTGCCTAGTTAGGAACTCGTTGTTACTCTACTTCTGTTTAATAGATTTGTTAACTGTGTTCTAAATAGAAATGTACTTATTGTGTAACTCTTTATGGAAAATTAATATTATTATTATTATTACGATAGCATAGCTTATAAAGCACTATTAGTCAAAATGTTCAAAAATATCAAAATAGAAAACAATTTTAAATATAGAAGTAATCAAAAAACAAACATAATAAACAATATTGAACTGTATTATTCTATGGTAATTTAGAAAATAAAGTAAATGATTCATAATTAATAATTAATAACACTTTAGTAAATGATTCTATATGAAACTTAGTTTAATATTGTTATGTTTGCAATAATGCCTGCTATGCGGATTACATTACAAAGTTACAAATATACTAGAGGAAAATTTTTAATAATACGATGGTTAAAGAACGATAACCAATACGATGGTTAAAGAACGATAGGAAAGATTTGAGTAATGACGTCATGTCATGTTAGCTCAATTGGTTACAGCATAACCCGGCTAAAGGGGTATCGGACGCGGGTTCGAATCCCGCACATGACTTAAATTTTTCCTCTCGTATATTTGTAATTTTGTAATGAAACTTAGTTTATTTTACCTACCAGCTACCAGTGGTCAGTGGATTAAACAATCACTTACATAACAACGAATGTACTACCTACTCGTTCTTTGTACTGGTATTACAATGGCCTACGATTGAAATGGACCGTTGTTTCGTTGAATAGGCGAACGCATCGATCGGTTATGCCGATTGAGTAATGAAAAGGTAGGTTTGGTTTTTTTTATGCTTTATAGGTTAGCCTTTGACCACTATCTCACCTGATGGTAAGTGATGATATGGTCGAAGATGTTGTTCAGACTAACCTAGAATTACTGGCTTTCAAGCACAGCTGCCGGAACACACCGTTAGGTGCTTGGTGACAGATTTTCTAGTTGAGGGTGGTAGCTAGCCAGGCGGGCATTCGCAAAATGCCCTACCACTATGCTATAAAGACTGCCATCCAAAGACGACAACCAGGACCGCCGGCTTTACGTGCCCTCCGAAGCACGGAAGCGCTCAGTAATAATGTCACGGTCACCCATCCAACTCATGACCGCGGGTGACATTGCTTAACTTTGCTGATCGGTTAAGAACAGCCAAGTGAACTTCGCTACGAGCGCTTCAAAACCTACATATAATGTATGTTTTATAGATTTTGAAGCAATGATGGCTGAGCGGTAATAGCTATGGACTGCACGCGCACCAGGTCCATGTTTTAAATCCCGCTACGGGCTCGAGTTTCACCGCATGGTGGTAGGGCATTTTGTGAATGCCCGCCTGGCTAGTGACCAACCTCGTATGAAAATCTGTCGCCGAGCACCTAACGGTGTGTTCCGGCAGCTGTCTTTGAAAGCCAGTAATTCTAGGTTATGCCTGTTAACACCTTCGACCACCTCATCACTTACCATCAGGTGAGATGGTTGTCAATGGCTAGCCTATCAGCATAATAAACAGAAAGCTATCCAATTTTCATCGTATGTGAAATTTCAGCTTGAAAGAATTAACATACACATTGCCAGGCGATAGGTCTCTTCAGCAGGACTCCCTTCTGTGTGGGTACCATAGCTGTATCAGATTTTCTCGAAGCACCAATGTGCAATTGCACATTACTCTTTATAATATAAGTGTAGACTACACTAATGGATAGGAGATGGAGGAAGGACATAGGATAGTTTTTATCCAACTACGCAAAAAGAGGTCAGTTGTTTTGCGCGATAACCGACAAAGCTGTGCCGCGGACGGAAAGTTAGTCAGTAATAAAACACATAGAAATTTACTATATCTACATTTTGTCGGATTTTTTGGTAAAATCAATTAAAGAGGTCTACAATAAATAAATACAAATATCTTTATTGTATAAAAATATCGTACAATTTAAAGGCGAAATCCCTGCCCGCTGCTGTAGTTTTCACTGAGTTGCAGAAGGCCTTCCTTTCTCACAATTATGTGTATTTTAACACTATAGACTTATAATTTAGAATAGGTATCAGAATCGGAGATAAAAGCATAAAAAAAGGATTAGCTTTATAAAAATATTGTGTATTATATGTGTATTTGAGTGTGTGTGTTTGTGTGTGTGAAGGTGTGTGGTTAGAGTTGTTTTGTAAGTGGTGTGGATTAGAGTTTCAATTTATATTTATTCCACTCTTTCCGTTCCTTTGCCGTGGTACCATTAGATAGTTCCTTTGATGGTACCACGGCAAATTTAATTTGCCGTGGTACCATTGACTGAATGGTACTACGAAAATGCTGATTTCTATTAACCGTGGTACCATTGAATCGTAAGACTAAAAATACCCTTGGCCTTGCTTAATTCAATGGAAAAAAATGTAATAAACTATTTTTATGTTAATATTTTTTATTACAGTAGCAATAATGTGATAGCTTTCAAATGTGACAGTTGTCAAAATGACACTTGATGTCATATTTCCCGATTATTCTTTCATGATTTGGTTGAAAATGATCTTAAAAAATATAAGCAAATAGGTATTAGATGTGTCAGATGTCAAAGTGACACCTGATGTCATAAGCCCGATTTCACATTTTGGTTAAAAAGTTTTCTAAAAATGGCTAGGATAAAGGTTTAAGATGTGACAGCTGTCAAAGTGGCAGTTTATGTGAAATAGACAGGTTTGATTTGTGACAGGTGTCAGTTGGTGCCGTATCTTTGTACTCTATTACTTTTCGTTTTCATGACATCTGTCAAACTTTTATAGATCTCATAGAGATCTTCAATTCAGATGACAGCTGTCTAATTAAAATAGGGTTTATCTCAGAAACTATTGACCCTAGACTACTAGTTTCTTCACAGATATGGTAGATCTCATAGAGATCTTCATTTCAGATGACAGCTGTCTTTTTTTTTTTTTTTTTTTTTTTTTTTATTGCTGATAGGTTAGCCTTTGACCACTATCTCACCTGATGGTAAGTGATGATGTGGTCGAAGATGTAATTCAGACTAACCTAGAATTACTGGCTCTCAGGGACAGCTGCCGGAACACACCTTTAGGTGTTTGGCGACAGATTTTCTACCTGAGGGTGGTAGCTAGCCAGGCGGACATTCGCAAATTGCCCTACCACCAAGCAAAAATAGGGTCACAGATATGGTAGATCTCATAGAGATCTTCAATTCAGATGACAGCTGTCAAATAAAAATAGGGTTTATCTCGGAAACTACTGACCCTAGCCTACTAGCTTCTTCACAGATATGGTAGATTTCATAGAGATCTTCATTTCAGATGACAGTTGTCAAATTAAAAATTAATATACACTTAACAATTTTGAAACTTAATCTCGAAACAATGAGGAAATTATTAACAGGTATAAGTTTATTTATTAAGAGTTTCATCAATGGCTTAGGAAACCTATAAACTCAATTGATCAGATATCATATCCCGGCTAAAGGGGTGGTTGGACGTGGGTTCAAATCCCGCACATAACTTAAAATTTTTCTTGTCGTAAATTTATAGTTTTGTAATAACCTCTATGAGATCTACCATATCTGTGAAGAAACTAGTAGTCTAGGGTCAATAGTTTCTGAGATAATCCCTATTTTAATTTGACAGCTGTCATCTGAAATAAAGATCTCTATGAGATCTACCATATCTGTGAAGAAACTAGTATTCTAGGTTCAATAGTTTCCGAGATAAACCCTATTTTAATTTGACAGCTGTCATCTGAATTGAAGATCTCTATGAGATCTACCATATCTGTGAAGAAACTAGTAGTCTAGGGTCAATAGTTTCCGAGATAAACCCTGTTTTAATTTGACAGCTATCATCTGAAATGAAGATCTTTATGAGATCTACCATATCTGTGCGTTCCTTTGCCGTGGTACCATTAGATAGTTCCTTTGATGGTACCACGGCAAATTAAATTTGCCGTGGTACCATTGACTCAATGGTACGACGAAAATGCTGATTTCTATTAACCGTGGTACCATTGAATCGTTAGACTAAAAATACTCCTGGCGTTGCTTAATTCAACGGAAAAAAATATAAGAACTATTTTTATGTTTCAGTCTTGTCATAATAGTATTCTTAAAAACTACCTGATCTACCCGAGGCCCACCTGATGTTAAGTGGACTAACCTCTGCCTATAACAGATGCATTTCGTCAATGACGAATGCGGTGAAGATCAAGCCCGCGGCGGAATTCGAACCATTGACCTGCTGCTCGGCAGTCCATAGCCGATGCCACTGAGCCATCACTGCTTCAATACCTGAATAATATATATAAAAATATACCTAAATAAAACATTACGGTAGTTATTTTTAACCTTTGGCCGTTAGCACCAATCAGATGTGTAGCTAAAATGGCATTGTCGTTAATGAAAACGCTATCGTTAAAATAACTGACAATAAACGAGTTGAATACGTAAGGACACGCTTAATGTTTTAGGCAAATGTGTTATCTGATGCAATATTCTGTTTTTATTTTGAAGCTCTCGTAGCGAAGTTTACTTACCTGTTCTTAATCGATCAGCAAAGTTAAGCAATGTTCGCTACGGTCATGAGTTGGATGGGTGACCGCTAGTGACATTACTACTGAGCGTGCACGTGCTTCGGAGGGCACGTTAAGCCGTCGGTCCCGGTTGTTGTCTTAGGATGGCAGGCTTAGGATTGTCGTTATAGCATGGTGGTAGGGCATTTTGCGAATGCCCGACTGGCTAGCTACCACCCTCAAGTAGAAAATCTGTCGCCAAGCACCTAACGGTGTGTTCCGGCAGTTTTCCTTGAGAGCCAGTATTTCTATGTTAGCCTGAACAACATCTTCGATCACATCATCACTTACCATCAGGTGAGATAGTCGTCAAAGGCTAACCTATCAAGCATTAAAAAAAAAAAAAAAAAAAAAACTAATGGAGAGGAGATGGAGGAAGGACATAGGATAGTTTTTATCCAACTGCGCAAAAAGAGGTCAGTTGTTTTGCGCGATAACTGACAAAGCTATGCCGCGGACGGAAAGTTAGTCAGTAATAAAACACAAATAGAAATTTACTATATCTACATTTTGTCGGATTTTTTGGTAAAATCAACTAAAGAGGTCTACAATCAAAAAAATATACCTGAATAAAACAATCAGGTAGTTATTTTTAACCTATGGCCATTTGCTCCAATCAGATGTGTAGTTAAAATGCCATTGTCGTAATGAAAACGCTATCGTTAAAATAACTGACAATAAACGAGTTGTGAATACGTAAGGTCACGCTTAATGTTTGAAGTAAATGTGTTATCTGATGCAATATTATATTATCCTTCAACCTTATAGGCTAGCTGTTGACCACTATCTCACCTGATGGTAAGTGATGATGTGGTCTAAGATGTTGTTCAGTAGAAGTACTGGCTCTCAAGGACAGATGCCATTAGGTGCTTGGCGACAGATTTTCTACTTTAGGGAGATAGTTAGCCAGGCGGGCATTCACAAAATGCCCTACCACTATGCAAATCAAATTGTGACAGCAAATTTAACATCAGCATTTCAGACCGCAAAGACCCATTTTTTTTTTTTTATGTTATTGTGACGGAACAAGCTCGTGGCCCACCTGATGTTAAGTGGACTAACCTCTGCCTATAACAGTTGCAATTCATGACAACTCACGAATTACACTGCGCCCGTCACATTGAGACATAGTTGTTAAGTCTCATTGTGCCTGTAATTTCACTGGCTCTCAAGGACTACTGCCGGAACACACCTTTCGGTGCTTGGCGACAGATTTTCTACTTGAGGGTGGTCGCTAGCTAGGCGGGTATTCGCAAAATGCCCTTCCACCATGCGGTGAAGCTCAAGCTCTGGGCGGGATTCAAACCATGGACCTGCTGCGCGGCAGTCCATAGCCAATGCCACTGAGCCATCACTGCTTCGAAATTTGCTAATCTTATCCTTATAACATAAGTTAAGTACACATAAAAGAATATTTTAATTCAGGCACTCTTCTCTTAAAAATAGGCTTTTATGCACGAGAGATTAAAAAGCCGCTTTAGTCCGCTCACCTTACCTTACCGGGTATAAACAAGAAATGTGAAGAGCCATGTGAAAAATATATATGCATCTACCTACTCCAAATGAAAGCCTCAGACTTGTCTAATAAGGAAGCTATATCGAGCTGCTTCCGCATCACTAGAGTTACGTTACAGGGAAATCTGAATACAACGCAATTTTGTTACAACGAGTATTTCATGACTATACTTTTTTTCCTGTTAGGTAAGCCTTTGACCACAATCTCACCTGATGGTAAGTGACGATTTGGTCGAAGGTTAACAGGCTTAACCTAGAATTACTGGCTCTCAAGGATAGCTACCGGAACACACCGTTAGGTGCTTGGCGACGGATTTTCTACTTGTGGGTGGTCGCTAGCCAGGCGGGCATTCGTAAAATGCCCTATCACCATGCGTTGAAGCTCAAGCCACCGGCGGGATTCGAACCATCGACCTGCTGCGCGGCAGTCCACAGCCAATGCCACTGAGCAATCACTACTTAGGTGTACCTAAGAGATATTCAAGGACTATAGGTTATCCTAGGTTCATCAATGCCAATAAAAAAAGACTTTGTTGTTGTGTGTTGACTACATTTTGTGAATTTGATATCAAATCGATAGTTTCGAATTGTATACAACACATTGTTTTCTACTATACTTACCTCCAATATTACTATACGGTAGTGACCCAAAATGTAAAACTGTAAGAGGACTCTACTCTTGGGGTGTCTTCCGCCCGGTACTGGCAGTCATCCATCTGAATGTGAATCCTCGACATTAAAACAAGAGAAGAAGACTGTAATGACACATTAAGGGCTTCTTATACCGCAAATGCCGTTTTTAAAATCAATATGAATCAGTCAAAAATTGACGTAAATTTCTGAAAAAAATATATGTTTCAGTTAAGGATCTTACAGAGTACAATTCGCTTACATTTACACAATCAGATGAACTTCGCTCGATAGAAAAAAATACCAAAGTTGCCTCTTTTTAAAATACATTTACAATACTGTGCCTAAAATAATAAACTTATTGACCTTATTTTTACACCAATCTTTAGATAAATCATTTTTCTAGTACAAATCGCTGAGGTGGAGGTTGTAGTGTTATTTTCCTATTAATGATGCCTAAATACCTACAAACCCGCGAGCGGCGCAACGCCCGCGGGCTTCGTCAGTCGCGCGGTGGCGCTTACCGACGACGGACCTGTGCCAGTGCTCTTTCCGCCCGACGCGCGACGTGCGACGTGCAGTGATTTACGAAAATAAACTAAAATTGATCTGGCCAAGTCGTCACTATGGCTAACAAACGCAATAAACGAAAAAAGTCACTACGAGCTATATCAAAGACAAACAGGACGAATGCATTACAAAGAAATGCTAAGTAAGTACAGTACTTGCACGTAGGTACGTGTTTATTTATTTCTTATTATTATCTTATTTATTAAGTAGGAACCTATATTGTTCTCTTAAAATATTACCTACTTTACTCTATACTTAGTTTGTAGGTTAGGTTTCCTTGCCACAGTATAGTTAAAGCAGTATATGTACGGAACGAAATATGGAATTATAAACTAGTAACGTTTGAAAGGAGATACTTTGGCATAATGGATGGGACACAGTCTACCAAAATCAGTATAACCATATTATTTTTATAATACTTAGTTGGTACTAAGGTAAATCTGGCATTTTAGGAAGATTATTAGTCAGGTGTCACAGTATTTGTTACTTTTATCACCAATATTTGTTGAAATGAAATGTAATGCATTTTTTCCACTTATTTCAGTGCATTGAGGTCTTGTACCAAAGAAGGTACTTTCACGTCGAATTAATGTACCGATGACCAGAACGCGTAAGTACAATACATACTTATTACCTATACTTACCTGTTTGTTTATAGCTAATCTAACTGCTATTGTACTCCTTAGCCACAGTATAACCAATTAAATTAGTAGGAATAATAATTTAATAAACTAATTATAGTTATTATAACAAATACTTCCACAATTAAACGCTTTATTGGCAAACAATACCATTTTTTTTTATGCCTGATAGGTTAGCTTTTGACCACTATCTCACTTGATGGTAAGTGATGATGTGGTCGAAGATGTTATTTAGGCTAACCTAGAAGTACTGGCTCTTAAGGACAGCTGCCGGAACACACCGTTAGGTGCTTGGCGACAGTTTTTCTACTTGAGGGTGGTAGCTAGCCAGGCGGGCATTCGCAAAATGCCCTACCACCATGCAATATGTTATTATATTGAAGTTCGTTGCGAAAAATTTATTACGATTTTAGACTTCCATGTACCAATTTCATTTTTGAATTATACCTTGTATTTATTTTTTAGAGAAATGAATCATGGAAGTGAATCAAATTCTGTTGTGGACCAACATAACATCAGCCTAGCAGCAGGTGAATTTGATGATACTGAGTAAGTTTCGAGAGCGCTCCTTTGTAATTAACTTATGGTCCCGTATGGCTGACCTAAATGACCTCAAATTTTACAAATTATCTAAAGTCACTTATTGTTGCAGAAAATCTAGTCAAGATGACCCTCTTCTCGTAGAGTCTGAAAATCAAGAACACGAGTTTCAACCAGTTTCAGGGAGACGCATCATTGACATCAATTACTTGTTTACTCAATTACAGGAAAAAGCACGTCACAATAATTTATTTGACTGCAAAGTGGGAAATTTTCGGCTAATTAGTGAAAAAAGGATTGGTCTACTGTCCGTATTTAAATTTGAATGCAATATGTGCAAACAGCTTTGCCTTATAAAATCCGAAAATACAGAGACAGCAAATATAGACGTAAATATTGCGGCAACCACTGGTATGGTAGCTTCAGGGATTGGTTATTCTCAGTTCGAAGAGCTTTTTTCCTCCATGAATATTCACATATTTTCTACAAAATTTCACAACAAACTGCAGGGACAAGTTTACGATAGTTTTGAAAACACAGCAGCTGAATCCATGAAAGCTGCTGCTGAAGAAGAAAAAGAGTTGGCAATCGCAGAAGGTCGCACCAAAAATGGCATACCAGTGGTTGATGTTTACGTTGACGCTTCTTGGTGTGCTCGATCGTACGGATCCAACTATAAGGCTGCGTCTGGGACTGCAGCAATTATTGGAAGAAGAACCGGCAAAATTATTTTTCTGGCGGTAAAAAATAAATACTGCCTTGTGTGCGCTCGCGCGGAAAGCAAGAATTCTCCACCCAATGAGCACAAATGTTACAAGAATTTTGATGGTTCATCATGTTCTATGGAAGGTGACATAATAACTGAAGGGTTTCAGCAATCAATTCCAATGTATGGCATTATTTATAAAAGAATGATTGCAGATGGAGATGCCTCGACATATGCAAAGGTGCTAAAAGTAGATCCATATAAATCCCAGAGTATAACAGTGGAAAAAATTGAGTGCAAAAATCACATTTTGCGAAATCTGTGCAAAAAAATGCGGAGTCTGGTTACAGAGACAAAATTTCCCCTGGCTTGTAGAAAAACTCTGACGAACCTAAGAATAATGTCCTTGAGAAAAGCAATAGTCAGATCAATAAAACACCATAGTACATCAAAAAATACGAAAGATATTGCTATAAAGTTGCTTCACAAAGATATCATTAATTCCCTATCACATGCATACGGAGATCACAGAATGTGTCAGGATTACAACTGTGATAAAGAAAATGTTTTTAGTGACGGGTTGAAATCTATTAAAAACTCAACATTTCTTTTCCGACTTAACTCGATCATTTCAAATGTAGCTGCAAAATCACGAAGTTTAGTAGAAAACGTAAATACAAACATTGTCGAATGCTTCAACAATGTCATAGCAAAATTTATAGGAGGTAAACGCATAAATTTTGCCTTGAAACAAGGCTACCAAGGGAGGGTCTCCGCTGCGGTGTTATCGTTTAATGACAAGGCAGCAATATCGGCTGTCTTTAAAACGCTGACGAATAAAAATCTGTCAGCAGCCGGCCTAGCAGTTCAGTGAGGACCTAGACTATAATCTTAATAAAGATCCAAATGCAGCTTTGGGTCATAATATGACCATATCGATCAATGAAAATGAGCCTGGACCTAGAACTAGAACTCTAAATTATAATGAATTTTAATTTAAAATAAGCATTTTATTCCTCATATTAAATCCACCTGTATGTATAATAAATGAGAATAAATATTGTACATAACAATTATGTTTGTTTTTATTTGTTGTTTGTATTCTTAAGGTAGGTATGTACCACAAACTCTTCTACAATCATCATTATCACCTCACTAATTCAAAAAGTTTAGTAAGAGTAATTATGTTTACAGTCAATACCTACATAAGTCCAATAAACTTTCATTTTCAAATAAAAGAATATACTAAGGGAATATAGTCAATAAAATAATCAATATACTAAAAGAATACAGTCAATAAAATTAAACTCATCGTACCTATTGCATTATGTTATACTGTGGCGTTCTCGCCCGCCGACAACGGTCACTGGAGTTCATATCAAGTCGGCTCCCGCGTAACGCGGATGCAAGTCGACTGGGCGAGTAAAATGCCTAAATCTTCGAAACAAGGTGGCCTTAATTGTGTGATTTGCAACTGTGCATCTTTATGTAGAGCGACGCGGACGGTCGGTGTGCGTTCGCCCAGCAAAAAGTATCGCCTTCTCAAGAATTGAATGTTGCAGATGATTGATTAGTGCCTTATATTGTGTAAATGTGCCCGAAATTTTATATTTGTGCGTCCAACGGCTTCAGAGTTAATAATAACAAATATATTTTTAAATATTTTAAGAAAACTTCAAATTAATATTTTAATGAAATACTTAAAAAAAAAATATCTAGTGACAATTCCGCCTACTATTTTTATATTTATTAAGTGTTTTATTAAAATATTAATTTGATGTTTTGTTAAAATATTAAAAAAAAAATTGTTATTATTAAATATGGAATCCGCAAAGTAACGCCTGAATCTATTCATTATTTCATTGGCTTCAGAGTTATTTAAGAAAAACGGAATCTGCTGCACGAACGAAGAAAAAATATAGTCATGTGACTATATTTTTCCTCGTGTTGTTATTTTGTAATGTAATGCGAGGAGCACGCGTCATTGCAAAAATAAAAACGATAAAATAACTTCCGTTTCTATATTAGTCATAATGATTCTCAGGAATTGGCTTTGGGAATTCTGGGATCGATCCGGATTATACAGTGATTGGAATTTCCTGATAGAAGTTGCAACTAGACGATCTAGAAAGTAGTTCTAAGTTTTTTTTTTGTTATTGTGATTGAACAAGCTCTAGGCCCACCCGATGTTAAGTGGATTAACCTCTGCCTATAACAGTTGCAATTCATCACAAGTCACGAATTGCACTGCGCCCGTCACATTGAGACATAGTTGTTAAGTCTCATTGTGCCTCTAATTTCACTGGCTCTCAAGGACTACTGCCGGAACACACCTTGCGGTGCTTGGCGACAGATTTTCTACTTGAGGGTGGTAGCTAGCCAGGCGGGCAATCGCAAAATGCCCTTCCACCATGCGGGTAAGTTCAAGCCGGCGGTGGGGATCGAACCAGGGTACTGCGGCACGGCAGTCCATAGCTATTACCGCTCGGCAATCATTGCTTCAAAAACAAAACATTATTGGTGGTGAAACGTGAGAGGCCCTCCGCTTCGGGGATTTATGTGATGATACTCGTATGTTGTTTCTATCTAAATTCTAAACCATGCATGACTTGACACTGCCTATTCTTAGGAATGTCTAACATCGCCAGACATGCCCATATCACTAATACTAAAGCTAATAAATTAACATCTCACCTTGGATCTAAAAACAAATAAGCCGGTTTTGGACACGTTAGAATTCTTTTAGCTGTCTTTGCCTAGCTTTGACAAGTCACTCAATATATCTCTTTGCACTTGACCGCCTTTTTATCAAAACCTTACTCCAGTCAAAGACTGTTTTGATGAAATCGTTACGAATAATCGAATAAGTCCATAATGTTGCATGCTAACGACCACCTGACCCAATATTCATCACGCAAGCCCGTATAGTACCAACTTATAGTGTACAGTTAGTAAGTGCGCTGATGGCGAAGAACAGTCTACTAAATTGTAGGGAGTTTTGTAGTTCATTTTTCTGCCACCCGAACAGATGGTTTGTAACTCGATTCGCGGTAAGATATTGCTGGGTCGTTGTATCGATTCTGAGAACTTAGATACGGATTTATGAATTGATTTGAGAAGATTTAAAGCAGTGTAATTGATAGTTATATTGAAAACTTGTTTGGTTATTAAGGATTGGTGATTTAATCTATGCGCATCACGGATTATGATAACAAATGAATTTCATTTGTATATGCGAGAATCCGGACTGTTACAACTCAATCTATCGTTGTAAAGCTTGGAAGTGCCCAGTGGCAATATCTATATGGACTGCCGCGAATAGGGTCTTCAAATTACTCCGTTCTCTGTACGGTGGAAATTTTTTAAACAAATGTTTGCCTGAGTAGCTGTTGTGTTCCATGGGTTCATTTGGCAGCTTCCGACTTCTTTCACTGATAAGTATACCTCGTGGAAGTCGGACCATGATAATATGAGATCAGTGTTTGAATCAGAATGGTGCCGACTTGCAGCTATTTTATACTTTTCAGTGAAGTCGTTCCCTTTTATTAAAAAAACTTCAATACATTATTACTTATTAGTTACAAAATGATTGGTCGATTGAACACTGGTAAATTAATTTTTCGTCGATTTCATGGAAATCTATGGAGCAGTGGCAACAGGTAAATGGACTGCCGCGAAGGGGTCTATGGTTCAAATTACTCAAATTACCCGCGAGCTATTACAAATGCTCACCTGGATAGCACTGCTATCCATTTTGTGTTCCATCGGCTCATTAGGAGGCTGCCGGAATACACCTTTAGATGTTTGGGGGCATTCTTCTTACTAGCGACTTTCTATTAGTCAGAAGTTAACTCACCCTAAGGTGTAACTTCCTTAACTTTGCTTTTGCTTTGATCGGTTGAGAACGGCTAAGTAAACTTCGCTACGAGCGCTTCATAATTCTTAAATGTATACTTGTGCTAACAAGGCAGATGCCCTAAAGGTGGAATGCATAACTATACCGTCATAGGAGATGTTGCGGGTGGTCTGCCAGACTTGGTTTGGATGTGACGCTCATCATAATCAGCCCGGTAGTAGTGACCTTCGTATCCATATGTTATTAGCAGTTGGGCGGCAGCTGGCCACTCATGCTTAGCATGCCGTGACGGGCCGCTGCTGGCCGTTATACCTACGCATTGTCAAGGTTGAGAGGGTACCGGTTTTGGGGTAGTGTACTATAACATAGTACCTTACGCAGGACAGTTGTGGGATTGTAGGCATCAGGATTAACACTTTGACATCATAAGGACCACTTAGGTCTATTTTTAATGAAATATTATACTCATTATCGATGATCCCAATGAGTTAAGGCTGGATGCGATAATGTTTAGCTGCGCAGCGCAGGTAGTATTATTATATGTTCTATGGCGGAGGTAACAGTGGCGCGCTCTTAGCCACATTCTATTGGCGTCAACAAACTATGGGGCAGTTTGTGATTTATTTCCAAGTTGGTATACCGGGGCACTTCTAAAAATCCTGTTCAGTTCTCTAAAGACCAACCTTATCGAACCATACTGTTTTTTGGTTCCAAAAACTTGTTTCTTTTCGTAATTTTTGGTGATTGGGCACTGGTCTTCCCTTAACATTAGTGTTGTTGCTTGGAGATTAGTAAATAGTGTTGAAGTTTATACGGAACATATTACAGATTGATGATTGAGGTATCCTTATATCCCATAGAGAATCACATCTAAAATTACACTTTTTTTATGTTATTGTGACGGAACAAGCTCGTGGCCACCTGATGTTAAGCGGACTAACCTCAGCCTATAACAGATGCATTTCATCACAAGTCACGAATTGCACTGCGCCCGTCACCTTGAGACATAGTTGTTAAGTCTCATGTGCCTGTAATTTCACTGGCTCTCAAGGACAACTGCTGGAACACACCGTTAGGTGCTTGGCGACAGAATTTCTACTTGAGGATGGTAGCTAGCCAGGCGGGCAATCGCAAAATGTCCTTCCACCATGCGGTGAAGCTCAAGCCGGCGGTGGGGATCGAACCAGGGTACTGCGGCGCAGCAGTCCATAGCTATTACCGCTCGGCCATCATTGCTTCAAAAAACACATGATAATTTACTGATGTTACTAGCATCTCTGTTTGTCGGTAAACATAATTTATGCGCCTTATGAGTTTTCCGGGAAATGGGAGATAAAATTCGTTAATTAGTAAAATATTGCATACAGACAGATACCGCACCGACAAATCAGGGAGCGGCATTACTCGTAGAAGGAAAAATTGCTTAAGACCAGATTGGACACGTTCTCTGTCATAAAAATAACTATTCCGAATTGACTGTGTGAATCAGGGGCCGAAATTAAATACCTATGTCCGTTATCTAGAATCTACATTATGTTAATACGAAAATTTCGTTGTGTGGGTCCAACACACACTTAACCGTTGATATTTATTACACAATTTTTTTTTGTTGTGAACGAACAAGCGCCTCGCTCGCCTGATGTAAAGCTGTAACTTTTAGGTAGAAGTTTTCGGCATAACAGATGCATTTTGACACAAGTAACGAACTATACTGCGCCCGTCCCCTGAGTCATACAGTTGTAAAATGCCTGTAATTTTACTAGCTCTCAAAGACTGCTGCTCACACATCATGGAACACACTGTTAGGTGCTTGACATCAGATTTTCTACTTGACTACGACATGATATCATGATTAGTATATATATATATATATCTTTCTAAAGTACAGAAACAAGATCGTTATTCGAAAATACTGATGTATAATAAATTACCAAAAAGCTTGACCACCTTAAAATATAGTTTGTTCAAACTAAAACTTAAGAACTTTTTTGAAAAGAATTTGGAGCGCTCGTAGTGAAGTTTACTTAGCTGTTCTCAACCGATCAGCAAAGTTAAGCAACGTCGCGCGCGGTCATGAGTTGGATGGGTGACCGCTAGTGACATTACTACTGAGCGTTTCTTCGTTGCTTCGGAGGGCACGTTAAGCCGTCGGTCCGGCAGTCGTTATAGCATGGTGGTAGGGCATTTTGCGAATGCCCGCCTGGCTAACTACCACCCTCAAGTAGAAAATCTGTCGCCAAGCACCTAACGGTGTGTTCCGGCAGCTGTCCTTGAGAGCCAGTACTTCTAGGTTAGCCTGAACAACATCTTCGACCACATCATCATTTACCATCAGGTGAGATAGTGGTCAAAGGCATCAAAGGTCTATCAGGCATAAAAAAAAAATGCCTTCTACCTATTAAAAGAATTCTTGTCAATGCAGCTTTTAGAACCTTTGTTCTTAGGACAAGTGCAAACGTGATAACTGTAAATTTTATTTTACTGTAGTGTATTATGTATAAAATCATGATGATTATTAATTATTAATCAATTATTTATATAGACGTAATTATAATTAATATATTTAAGTAGTATAAATATGTATTAAATGTACCTTGACTTGCCTGTAAAAAAAAATACCAATGGGCTAATAAAACTTCTTTATATCTTTATATCTAGCCACAACTAAAGCCGCCCTCACCTTTAGTACAACTGTTACCTAATACGCAGTTTATGTAATACCAACTAGTGCTTTTGTAATGCTAGGCAATCGATAGCTTTGTAGGCTTTATTTATTGTATTTCGTTGCGCGCGTTACTTTAGAAAAGACTTCAAACAGTTTCATGAAAATATTTTTAAGGCAACGTTCAGGTAAACATTTTTTTTTACTTATTTGTTACAATAGTACAGTACTTAGTTCTGGACCTAAAACCTCCAAGTGATTGATCGATTTTTTTCTGGAGAAGTGACGATCGGCAAGTTCAAACAGGTGAAGTGCGTATAAAAAAAATATTACCAAAAATGGAACCGGCTTGAACACTCAAATGTGTGAAATAACTTGTTGGAGTCGTTAACTTATTGTTTAAAAGTACTTATTACAACAATATTGTGCGCATGGTACCGATAAAAACACCACTTTTCTAAGATTTTATTTAAAAAAATCGCGTTTTGGGTCGTTCTGTTTCGTTCACACGCCTGCGGAACGAGGTCTCGCCGTCCTACGCCCTCAGTCTGGTATTTTTCATAGACCATTTTTCCAAGACATGGTTTACAGCGAGTTGGGCTAGTGCACGTAATGTTTCGTACACGTACTATGTTCTTATTATTTATGTGTTTTGTAATTTCATCATCAGCATTTGTAGTTTTACTTACGAGTCAACTGAATTTTGAAGATGTGTGATGCATCTTGGCCGGATGCATTTCAGATATATCGTAGAATAGTTATGTTATGATACAAGAACTCCTAGGTATTGAATACATTACCTAGTTATCTAATGATTCATTATCAACAGCCTCCAACGAACAACAAGGTATAGTACCACCAACTTAACTGTGCAGTTGTCGAGGGCGCTATTGGTCAAGGAAATCAACTACAAACTGTCACAATTTGAGGGAATTTTGTAGTTCTTTTTTCTGCCGCCTGAACAGATAAGTTGGTGGGTCTGAATCTGTTTGTTCGATTGCTCAGTGGTTGATATAAATTTGTCAGATAATGCCCAAAATGTTACTCTCCATTTGAAGGTTAACACCAGCTTTAATCCTGGGATAAGGGGAAGAACAAAGATATAAAATACTTCACAAGGTCTTAATATCACATCTACTTAACGTTTTTGAGCGTAGGTTTTATTCGTTTTCAGTTTTATGAGATTTTATTGTTTTATTGCGAATTCACGGCACTGCCGCCGGTGGGTAGACTTTATAATCAGTTATATATCTATTTGCACTCGCTAGGGGCGCTTGCAAGCGCATTATGGTTCTGTGTTTTGTTTTGTGCAGATTTGGCGGGCAATTTAAAAGACGTGCCCTTACAGTCTGCATTCTCTCATGGATGGGTTTTGCCATAATACCAAAACGCGTGGCAAGTGTGGTGATTATGGCAAACTCCCCTAAACGGGGAGGCATTTAGGAGGGCTTATTGAGGGAGAACAGACGGACGCTGTGGCTGCTGTTGATGATATAGGTTAAAAGTAAGATAATCTCTCTGGTATACTGCTAAAATTGTTACCTTGCGGGAAATGGAAATCGGAATGACATAATTGGCGGTCAAACATAGACATCAAGTTTGCGTAACGCTAGAGAGAGCAGAAATTGCAGACTTTTTTCTCTAAAGTCTAAACGGTGAAGAGTTTGCGATTATATCTTTTTGTCCACATGTTTTAAAGTAACTATCTTCATTTCCGTGGCAATTTAGCAATCATGGCAATTTTCACGGCTTTCCCACGCAGCATGCTTCTGGATGTATTGTACATGTCTTTAGACGTACTGTATGACGTATTTTTTACCTCAAGTATAAAGTCTCCTATGTCGACGTGGTAAGGATCTAAATTGCTTAGACTGTAGATACTTTATATATGTATATAATATAACCACCGTTAAGATTATTGTAATTTCAACTCTATACCGATGATTTAAAGGTTCCACACCTTAGGCATAAGTGATGGTTTTCAATATATTTTCATGGTAAAGTTTGCTCATAGTGAAATCGAGACTTCCATGTCTGATATCTTAAAATGTTCGTCGCGTATTTTATTACTTTCTATAACAGATTTCCACCATTTTGTTCATATAGTACTGTTTAGCTACCCCGGGTTGATTGGTACCATGTTGATTTAAACACTTAGCTAATATTTTCCCTTTGGTACGATATCCACCAGTGGTTTCATCGTTTTAAATACTTTGGTTGTGTGCATAATAAGGCGAATGCCCGCCTTACTAGCCACCACCCTCAAGTAGAGAATCGGTCGTGAAGCATCCTTGAGAGCTAGTAATTCTAGGATTGTCTGAACATCTTCGATCGAATTCTCACTTACCATCAGGTGAAATAAAGTTCAAAGCGTGGCCGAATTAAAAAAAAAAAAAATTTAGTTCCCTATAGCCTTCAGGATTGGTTGTGTCGTATCATTTGTCAAAAATACACCTTCGTAAATAATTGCCAATATTATATCATCTGAATTATAGTCATACTGAAAAATACAAGTGTAAAATTCGATAAAAAATTCGCTTTATTTTCTTGGATAACATACGTATTTTACGCATTGACATTAATATTTTGATATATCAATTTTAATTCGTACGCCACATGTGGCAAGGACATGAGTTACGAAATTTAAGTTACTGTACCACCTAGTATGCTAATGTATGATATATACTCACGTTGTTCTGACAAATAAATAATTTGAATTTTTTCCAGTTATTTTGATTTCAAAAACTACAGAACTGATTTTGATGAATTTTTTTTGGCACCAATCTGAAAGGGTATTCTTTCATATAAAAATAAATTTCTAATTCATCTCATTAATGACGGAGTTCCAAGTTAACAAACATAAAAAAAACAACCGAGTTGAAAACCTCCTTCTTTATTCATATAGATGTTTAAAAACTACTTAAAAAAAACTACTTGTTCGCAATTGATAACATTTGATTGATACCAATTTAGAGGTTCACTCTACCCAATAAAGAAATCATCATCAAGTTTAGATAATGCACCTAAAAGTTACGCGTGGTCATTCATTTTTGAACCAGTGTTGGCTCAGTGGCATTGGCTATGGACTGCCATGCCGCAGGTCCATGGTTCGAATCCCGCCGCGGGCTTGAGCTTCACCGCATGGTGGAAGGGCATTTTGCGAATACCCGCCCGGCTAGCGACCAAGTTTCAAGTAGAAAATCTGTCGCCAAGCACCTAACGGTGTGTTCCGCCAGCAGTCCTTGAGAGCCAGTAAAATTACAGGCACATGAGACTTAACTACTATGTTTCAATGTAACGGTCGCAGTGCAGTTCGTGACTTGTGACGAAATGCATCTGTTATAGGCAGAGGTTAGTCCGCGTAACATCAGGTGGGCTTCGTGCTTGATCCGCCACAATAAAAAAAAAACATAAGCTTCGAATTGAGAATCTAACTAATTAAAGCCGATTAAAAATTATGCAATTAAATTGGAGATGTCCTATGAGATTAAAATAATGTTATTCATAACAAAATCGACATTATCTCGTGTCAGTCAACGACCTTGAATATTAATGTTTGCAACCTGTCCGCTTATCCGTTGACTCCATTGTATATGACATTGTATGTATAGTACCACCAACTTAACTGTGCAGTTCGCGAGGGCGCTGCTGGTCAAGGAAATCAACTACAAACTATCACAATTTGAAGGAATGTTGTAGTTCTTTTTTCTGCCGCCTGAGATAAGTTGGTGGGACTGTACATTTGCGTGTGACATACGTTAAACACGGAACACTTGTGTATTTTGACGTATGATTGTTTTCTATATAAATTATAGATTGTCATTGCGCTTGCGCATTGTGGTCGGAATATCGATATTGCAGATTATCGCGATACATATTGGGGAGGATGCCGGGTTAGAATGTCACCTCCCTATTTCTTTCCGTGGTTGTCGTAAGAGGCGACTAAGGTACAAGTGCGCACAATGAGCAGCATGCCACTTCTCACGTGGACGTGAGTGCATGGGGTGTTGTTTATATAAGACGCACAACACGGCTGTATACCATGTTAGTGCCCTGCCCAGGTTACATACAAAATGTTCTTATTTTTGTGTTTCGTCCAGTGTGTTAGAGAAAACATTTAGTATGACCCTGAAATTAGCCCGGTGAATGGCAATAGGCTCGCCCCATATTACATGGACCCAAAACCCAATTAGCGAAAAGTGGGTGTTTAACTACACCTCTGTCTACCCCTTCGGGGAACTGCGCCTGTCACCCTGAGACATAAAGTTATCAATTCTCATGTGGCTGTAATTTCACTAGCACCTGCACCCTTCAAACCGGAACACAGGAGTGTGAACATTACTGCTTCTTGGTAGAAATAGGTATGGTGATAGAACTTCCCCTGACGAAAGCACACAAAGAGTTCTACTGCTGCTAAATCTACTGTCTACGACTAATATTATCATTGTGCTTATGCACATTGTGGTTGGAATATCGGTATCGTACAGCTCAAGCTCAGGGTCGCTCAACGAGCTATGGAGAGCTATGCTCGGAGTTTCTTTGCGCGATAAAATCCGGAACGTGGATATTCGGCAAAAACCAAAGTCACCGACATAGCTTTCAGAATTAGCAAGTTGAATGGGCGGGCTCGAGAAATGTGGCTGAACTGATAACCGATGGGGAAAAAAGGTTCTCGAGTGGTAGTGGTTCCACATTACGGAAGGCGTATAGTTGGTAGGCCCCTCACTATGTGGACTGACGACATCGTATAGTCGCGGGTAGCCAATAGCCGACTTGCCGTTCTTTGTAGCGTTCTATGAGGGAGGCATTTGTTCAACAGTGGACGTCTTCCAGTTGTTGATGATAGCGACTAGTCAGATTATCGCGATATTTATCGGCATTTCCCGGTAAGCCTAACCATTACAATGTAAATATGAGGATTTTAGGGCTCCGTATAACCAATGGGCAAATCGTAGCCCTATTGAGACTCAACTGTACCCAAGTAGAAAATCTGTCGCAAAGCACCTAACGGTGTGTTCCGGAAGAGTTCCTTGAGAGCCAGTAATTAAAGGTTAGCCTGAAAAACACCTTCGACCACATCATCTCGGTTACAATCAGTTGAGATAGTGTCATAAAAAAAACTGTCTGTCCGTCCGTATGTCACGGCACGGGTCTCAAGCTCGTAAAAGAAATGTGTTGTAAAACAGAAAATTTTATATTTTCTGTATTTTTTTTCTTTTTATTTTATCTGAGTCAGTCTTTTACCACTATTTTACCAAATTTTAACTTATGATGTGTTCGAAAATGTTGTTCAGGCTAGCCTAGAATTATTACTTACCGGAACTCAAAGACCAACAGTATTTTTAAAATTATTTTATTTAATTTGAAACAAAAAAATGCTTGTTTTAAATAATTTCTTTGCTTCTCTCAAGTGGCATTGACCGTGAAAAGACTAAAGAGGTAATTTTTGCATAAAATGTTTGAAGTGAAATGTAGACAATCAAACTACTAGTTTAAGTGGTTGATTACTGTATCATTCATAAGATAATAAACATCAACGTATCTACTGTACAAAAAAGACTACTGTCTAATCTCACATAAAAAAAATACTTCAAAACGCAATGCAAGTAACATTATTTTTAAACGTTAATGTGTGAAACTGCAATTAATCCGTTTGCTAATTGTCCTTTTGTAGATTCTGTTTCTAAGAATAGTAACCTATAATTAAAACTTATTGCATCATTTTATGAATAATGAAACATTTAGTGTGAGAGAGAATGCCGCGCGTATCGGTATTTTAACTGTGCGAATTTAAGACGCTGACTAATACAGAAATTGTAATACTGTAGGACTGCGTAGGAGTGAAAGAGACGCAGCGATGACGCGATCAGTTTTAGACTAAACTAGTGACTGTTTTTACAATGACGCGTACATGTTTTTGTAGCAGTGATAGCTCAGTGGCATTGGCTATGGACTGCCGCGCAGCAGGTCCATAGTTCGAATCCCGCCCAGAGCTTGAGCTTCACCGCATGGTGGAAGGGCATTTTGCGAATGCCCGCCTGGCTAGCGACCACCCTCAAGTAGAAAATCTGTCGCCAAGCACCTAACGGTGTGTTCCGGCAGCAGTCCTTGAGAGCCAGTGAAATAACAGGCAAAATGAGACTTAACAACTGTCTCAAGGTGATGGGCGCAGTGCAGTTCGTCACTTGTGATGAAATGCATCTGTTATAGGCAGAGGATACCGCTTAACATCAGGTGGGCCTCGCGCTTGTTCCATCACAATAACATAAAAAAAAAAAAAAAATGTTATTGTGACGGAACAAGCTTGAGGCCCACCTGATGTTAAGTGCACTAACCTCTGCCTATAACAGATGCATTTCATAACAAGTCACTAATTGACCTGCGCCCGTCACCTTGACACATAGTTGTTAAGACGCATATGCTTGTAATTTCACTGGCTCTCAAGGACTACTGCCGGAACACACCGCAAGGTGCTTGGCGACAGATTTTTCTACTTGAGGGTGGTAGCTAGCCAGGCGGGCAGTCGCAAAATGCCCTTCCACCATGCGGTGAAGCTCAAGCCGGCGGTGGGGATCGAACCTGGGTACTGCGGCGCGGCAGCTATACCGCTCGGCCATCATTGCTTCGTAAACTACTCCGCGGATTACGTTCTAAAATTACAACGAGAGGACAAAATTATAGTTATGTCCGAACCTGCGCCATCCACCCCCATAGCCGGGGTATGGTATGTTCTAACCGGTTAGCCAAAATGATACATGACGCAATTTGTCCTTTCATTCTTCCGCATCCTGCACATGACTAATTTTGCCTCTCGTTTTTTTTATAGCAGATAGGTAAGCCTTTGACCACAATCTCACCTTCGATACACATCATCACACAATGGTAAGTGATGATGTATGTCGAAGGTGTTAATAGTCTTAACCTAGATTTACTGACTCTCAAGGACAGCTGCCGGAACACACCGTTAGGTGCTTGGCGACAGATTTTTTAATTTAGGGTGGTATCTTGCCACATAGTCATTCAAAATGCCCTTCCACCATGCGGTGAAGCTCAAGCCTGCGGTGAGATTCGAACCATGGACCTGCTGCGCGCCAGTCCATAGCCAAAGCCACTGCTATCACAGCTTCAATATTTTGTAATGAAAAATGTTAATTAACTTTAACATCTTTATAAGGATTTTATTGTTTTATTTTATACACTTACACATACACGTATATGCACACACATACATGCATAAATAATTACGAGTCAGATGTTTTTGTCACAGGCCAGTTTTTTGTTAGGGCCAAATCTGTAATTGTTCTAACGGGAATATTTTAAACAAAACTTGTTTTGGAAACCACTTGGCGGATAAAATGATAAAAATAACATACCTATAATATTACTGCTACAAACTGGACATATTTATTGTGCTAATAGTCTGTTCAAGTCTAGTAAGGGATGCAGATCTGTTAGTGGCTTGTAACGTAATATAAAACTGAATATAAATAAAACGAAGTTCAATCTCAATGCCAGTGGCGGCTATGACCTTTTGTTCAAATAGCGCGAAAATTAGAGGAAATAATACTAACAAATATTTACGCATGATCGGGAGTAATATTTTTTTTTTCTATTAATCAAACATTATGAAAAACTTTCAGCACGGATTTGAAAATGTTCGTACATTTATACTAATATTATAATGAGGAAAGATTTATATTTTTTTATGCATAATAAACTTAAACCTACTTTGACCGATTTGGATGAAATTTAGTATGGACATAGTTTGTGACCCGGGGAAGGACATGGGATAGTTTTTATCCAACTGCGCAGAAAGAGGTTAATGGTTTTGCGCGATAACCGACATACTTGCGGGCGGATCCGCGGCCGGAAAGTTAGTATTATATATTTTTTCTAAATCCCAACAATGTTTCTCTGAGGGGAAGTTCACCTTCAAAGTGACCAGAATCAGGGAATTACCCCTTAAAGGTCGTGTCTTCGAGCTCCTTCCATACAAACGTTTCGTCATATTATATAAAATAGCAAGAGTTCAAAATCGTCGGAGTTCTATATATCTTGAAATCCTAAAATGTTCCTTTGTTATTATTTCAATGAATTTGAACACTTTTTATTAATGTTATTGTATTGTTACAAGTATAAAATTTGTGGCCAAGCACTTAACGGTGTGTTCTGGCAGCTGTCCTTGAGAGCAAGTAGTTCTAGTGTGAGACGTGCGTGTCACGTCTAAATATTTAAAAATGACAAAGCGTAAGAGCGTGTTATCGCTTAGAGTTACTGCTACTAAATTACAGAAACTTAGTAGCAGTAACTCTAGTCAGTAAGTTGTTTAATAAAGAGTTTATATATCTCCCGTGGGGTGCCGGGTTAGAATTGCACCTCCCCATATCATCCCGTGGGTGTCGTTAGAGGCGACTAAGGGAAACATACTGGTGGGTGGGCAGCAGCACCTTCTATAGAACTGCCATCCTTACTGTGATCCCCAAGCCGTCGGCTAAGCGTGGGAATTATCGCAAATACCCCCTTAATAGGCTGTGTTCAGCAGTGGACATGTCGGCTTTTACAGTATATGTCTATTTAAGCATGCGGGCACATTGAATATTGAAAATCCAATTATAAGTGACCAGTATCAACCGCAGAAAAAGCAAAAACCCCGAGTCGACTACCTTTAGTAAAACCGTCAATGTTTTGATTGTGTAACCACTTAGACCGGTGAAAACAATCCCTACTTTCGTTTTATAATTTATTTTTTAACGCATTACACGCTCAGTTATGCCATGGTCGTGGTTTCTTTTTAAACATAAATTAGGTAATATAACAGCGCGGCTAAGTGCCTCGGCGAATTTATAACAAACGCTTTTACCTGCGGTAGAGCGATAATAGAAGCTAATCTGATTGCGTCGAAAATTGTAGAGTCAACATCATAGATCGATTATATGCCTCAGTTTTTTCTCATGACCATCAGCCAAAACGTAAAGCATTATTAAGGTTGAACTGGCCGGGCGCTTCTCCATACAAACGCCGTAGGGTGATCACTCCCTTATTTGAGACTTTAGGTCCAGAATTAAGCATAATACCGATTGATCTCGTCATTATCTAGGCTTGTATGATGCCGAAATTTTAAAAAGATAATTAAATTGAAAGTTATGAGCCTGGAAAATGTTATATGAAAATGTTTCGAAGCTCATAACTCTCAAGTTATCTATCTTATTAAAATTGCGGCATCATACAAGCCTAGGTAATGACGAGATCAATCGGTATTATGCTCTGTTTTGGACCTAAATCCTCAAATAAGGGAGTGATCACCCTACGGCGTTTGTATGGAGAACGGCCCGGCCAGTTCACCCTTAACGTAGAGATCTTAGGGTGAACTGGCCGGCCCGTTTTCCATACAAACGTCGTAGGGTGATTACTTCCTTATTTGAGGATTTAGATACAAAACAAAGCATAATACCGATTGATCTCGTCATTATCTAGGCTTTTATGATGCCGAAATTTTAATAAAATAATTAACTTGAGAATTATGAGCCTCGAAACATTTTCATGTAAAGTTTTCGAGGCTCATAACTTACAACTTAATTATCTTTTTAAAATTTTGGCATCATACAAGCCTAGATAATGACTATATCAATCGGTATTATGCTTAAGTCTGGACCTAAAATCTCAAATAAGGGAGTGATCACCCTACGACGTTTGTATGGACAAGTGTCCGGCCAGTTCAACCTTAATGAAAATGTCTAAAAAATGCACGCCTCTCAAATTGATGTGATTATTTAAATGTGTGTGCGCCAAGCGATTTTAATGTGAACTCTGATGAAACCCGCGGCGCAGTAAGTAGGTAAGTAATCTGTGCCGCGGTGCGCACTTCGCACACATGAAGCGCTCGTAGCGAAGTTTGCTTAGCCGTTCTTAACAGATCAGCTAAGTTAAGCAACGTCCGCCGCGGTCACGACTTGGATGGGTGACCGCTAGTGACATTACTACTGAGCGTTTCCGTGCTTCAGAGGGCACGTTAAGCCGTCGGTCGCGGTTGTTGTAGGATGGCAGTCGTTACAAAATGCAGGTGGGGCACTTTCCAAATGCCCGCCTGGCTAGCTACCACCCTCGAGTAGAAAATCTGTCGCCAAGCACCTAACGGTGTGTTCCGGAATTTGTCCGTGAGAGTCAGTAATAAAAAAAAATGTTTTTATCTCAAAATGTTTGTTAGGTCTAGCAGAAGTCAACCCTAAGAGGTTGTTAGGATTTTATCAGTAACCCTGTATAAAAAAAACATACACAGCACACATCACGAAGACTGAAGCACCATTAGTTAACACTTAAAAAAAAAACAACTCTGATTAAATTTATATTTTGGAAGGCGTTTGTGTTCTCCATAATTAGAATGACCAAATTACAAAGATATACTACCTCTTTAGAGTATTCTGCAGAGATTTTTCTATTGGCCTATCTAACGAGTAGCTTCTACTCGTGTGATGGCTGGCAATCAGTCGCACTGTCAATCCTTTTCTGATCGTTTGAATTTGATGAACCTTTTTTGTTGTATACAGTATATCCAATTTGGTCCCATTTAAAGTTCATCAGCTTTGGTCAAGCACTTTTTCAGATATACTCGTAACTTGAAAAAGTCATTGCCAATATGCTTTTGATTCGGATGAATTGCCGATGGCGCCTAGTGTTGTTGTGGTTAATTACACTGATTGTACACCTGTACACGAATTTATAAAATGAATATTTGTACCGTTTTCTGATCCTGTTAATCTATTTTTAACTGACTTCCAAAAAAGAAGAATGTTCTCAATTTGACACATATTTTTTTTTGTTTGACCACGCATTTAAATTATATAAACTAGGCATTAAGCAGCGTCTTTCAACTATAGTGCAATCGCTGATCCTCGCATTCTTTGGGCATGTTTTGAGGCGAGGTAGCCAGTCCATTGAGCGTCTTGTCGCGGGAGGTCACCAATGCGATGGACTGACCAAATTAAATCTGCGGTGGGTGGTCCCTTGCATGAGTGCACCAGGATGATTGCGAATAGAAGGCGATGGCGTGACATTGTGAGGCGCATTACATCTGCCCCACTACAACTACATGACGACCACGATCGCTCTGTCAAGAGCGTAACGACTGAGAAGAAGAACTATTTAAATAGTAGTTTCTATTTCGATAATTATTTTTTTATATTAAAAAGGGTCCATCTCTGAGGTGGACCCATATAAATACCATTAAAATTGTTCTGGTAATTTTTAAGTTACGCTCACCTAAATAAAAAATACTTGACATACGTAGATGACTTGGTACTTGCAAGTGTTGTCTATAGTAACCACTTAGGTGAAAATCGTACGTATATATCGTTACCAGTATAATTATTACTATAAAGGGTGCCTTTTTGCTTTACTTTACATGGAACCGACTTCTAACACTGAAAAGTATGAAATAACTTGTTGAAGTCGGACTATGAAAGTGTGATCTCAGAGAGCTATGAATTAACATGGGACATAACTTTTTTCAGTGTAATAATTCGGTTCCATTTTTAGTTAAAATTATGAGTAGTTATATCGTATCTCCAATAAACAATTAAACCATTTATAGATCACGGTGATAATTAATAATCAATTTTCTTTCATTGTTCCAGATTTTCCTTTACACCGTGCGAAGAAAAGCACAAGCAAAGGCAACCATCTGTTTTGATGACAATCGCACTATAAATCCAACAATGAACAACACACAAAGCGGGTCCCACCGATTAGAAAACGAATAAAAACGCTAATGAAGCGTAGTGAGCAATGTGACGTAACGCCATCTAGCGGATAGTGCGTGAACTCGATAGTGAAAGTGGTTTGAGTCTGTGTCAAAATGAAGTTGAATCTGTTCAAGCGTTCTATGATATTTGCGACATTTTTTGGTTCGTGTTTGTGTATTGCGTTGATAGTGGCGTCTTTGGGGACTACCCATTGGATTGACGCAAGGGCTAGGAGGACTTCGAGTCCTTTGGACTCTGAGGGTAGGATCAACTTTGGGCTGTTTGAGGGTCACAAGGAGCTAAACTTCGGGTATGGGTGGAGGAATCATAATTTTAGTGGTGAGTTTGATTGATTGATTACCTACTGTTTTGTTTATAACTTTACTATTGTTGTTTATAACTTTACTATCATTGTTTATAACTTTACTATTAGGTATCACTATATTTTTAGATTAAGCGATTCGAGTCGTGTCATGTCTAAACCGTGAGGTTTGTGTATTTATTTATTGCTGATAGGTAAGCCTTTGACCACAATCTCACCTGATGGTAAGTTATGATGTGGTCGAGGATTTTAACCTAGAATTACTGGCTCTCAAGTATAGCTGCCGAAACACACCGTTAGGTGCTTGGTGACAGATTTTCTACTTGACGATGGTAGCTAGCCAGGCCGCCTTTTGCAAAATGCCCTACCACTATGCGCTGTAACGACTGCCAACATAAGACAACAACCGGGACCGCAGAAGCACGGAGGCGTGCAGTAGTAATGTCACTAACGGTCACCCATCCCATCAAGTCGTGACTGCAGCAGGCGTTGCTTAACTAAGCTGATCGATTAAGAACGGCTAAGCAAACTTCGCTACGAGCGCTGCAAGAGGTCGGGTAAAAATTATTAAATACATACTAGCTTTCCGTCGGTTATCGTGCAAAGCCATTCATGTTTTTTGCGCAGTTGCATAAAATCTGTCCTATGTCGTTCCCCGGATCTCAAACTATTTCCATACCAAATTTCATCCCAATCGGTCCAGTACTTTTAATTTTATTCGTTGCATAAAAAAATACAAATCTTTCCTTTTTTTTATTGCAGTTAGGTAAGCCTTTGACCACAATCTCACCTGATAGTAAGTGATAATGTGGTCGAAGGTATTAACAAGCTTAACCTAGAATTACTGGTTCTCAAGGTCAGCTGCCGGAACACACCGTAAGGTGCTTGGTGACAGATTTTTCTACTTGAGGGTAGTCGCTAGCCAGGCGGGCATTCGCATAATGCCCTACCACCATGCGGTGAAGCTCAAGCCCGCGGTGGGATTCGAACCATAGACCTGCTGCGCGGCAGTCCATAGCCAATGCCACTGAGCCATCACTGCTTCTTTATAATATGTGTGTAGAAAAAAATGATAGTAGATATCCTTGTCAAAATCTCACACTCCAAAACACATTGTAAGAAGTCAGGACCATCTAAACATGAACCTATTGCCACATAACTGGTACTAACGAACATCATTTGTTTTAACGATAACATCTCAGTCTGTGGTGAATTGCAATTCGTGTCGCAAACGTTGCGTTTGTCTTTTAGATCTGGTTCATTGAATAATGACATTGCACTAAGTGATATGTCAATTAAGTATGATTGAATTTGATAATTTTGTTTTAATTGCTAATGGATGGAATTGGTTTCAGTTTTTTTGTCTGATATCAAGTGTAGCGCTGGTACCGTAGTTTGCTTAAGGTTGAACTGGCCGGTCGCTTCTCCATACAAACGCTGTAGGGTGATCAGTCCCTTATTTGAGATTTTAGGTCAAGAATTAAGCATTAATCAAGCAAAGCATAATCCCGACTGATCTCGTCATTTTCTAGGCTTGTATGATTACATATTTAAAAAAATTACTTAAGTTGAAAGTTATGAGCCTCGAAAATGTTATATGAAAATGTGTAGAAGCTCATAACTCTCAAGTTAATTATCTTATTAAAATTTCGGCATCATACAAGCCTAGATAATGACGAGATTAATCGGTATTATGCTTTGTTTTGGACCTAAATCCTCAAATAAGGGAGTGATCACCCTACCACGTTTGTATGGAGAACGGGCCGGCCAGTTCACTCTTAACCGTTCTTAACCGATCAGTGAAGTTAAGAGGAACGGGAAGAGAAGCTCCTACAGAAAAATAGGTATTTTAGCACAGTGATGCTATCTCGCCGCTAAACGCCCGCACAGAATAGTGCGATAAGGACAATTGCAGTTTCTTCAAGTTTTGACTTAGAATTTGTGCATAATTTGCGTTCTGAGAGAAAACTTTTCTCCTATAGTAAACATTAATCAAATCTAAAAAATTTGGTCTTATTTTATAACTGACAGAATAAACTAGTATTATAGGTTTCCTTTTTTTATTTATCATTATTTTTCCTATAAATAATTCACAAACTAAAATATCGGTATTTAAATACCCAATAATTCAAATTCCTTTAATATAATGATAAAAATCAAAACTTATAAACCTGGATATTGATAACATCTATAACATTTCCAAAAATCATCAAAATCGGTCATTGTTTAGGGGGTAGAAACGTTTTCTCTTTTTGTATGAAAATTCGAGACTTCCCTCCAGTCTTAAGCAATGTCCGCTGGGGTCATGAGTTGGATGGGTGACTGCTAGTGGTGTTTACTAATGAGCGCTTCTGTGTTTCGGAGGGCACGTTAAGCCGTCGGTCTCGGTTGTTGTCTTAAGATGGCAGTCGTTATAGCATGGTGGTTTATCATTTTGCGAATGTCCGTCTGGCTAGCTGCCACCCTCAAAAATCTGTAACCATGCACATAACGGTGTGTTTTGGCAGCTGTCCTTGAGAGCCAGTAATTCTAGGTTAGCCTAAACACTATCTTCGACCACATCAACACTTACCATCAGGTGAGATAGTGGTCAAAGGCTAGCCTATTAACAATATAAAAACGACAGAAAACAGATTAAATATTTTACAGTTAAATAGTAATTAATAGTTTAAAATTAACAGTTTCACATATCAAGGTTCACCGTATTAAATTAAAATGAGCAGATATAGTTTTATAGGCTACATATCAACAAGTGCTGTGGAAGGAAGATGAGCGATGTGTAAGAGAAGAAATCCACCAATAGAATCGCTTCATTTTCCTAGGCTCGCTGAGCGCAGTGATCATTTTAAAAAAGAAACAGTTTTTTTACTGCTGATAAAAATGATGGCTCAGTGGCATTGGCTATGGACTGCCGTGCAGCAGGTCCATGGTTCGAATCCCGCCGCGGGATTGAGCTTCACCGCATGGTGAAAGGGCATTTTGGGAATTCCCGCCTGGCTAGCTACCACCCTCAAGTAGAAAATCTTTCGATCTTGACGATGTGATCGAAGATGTTATTCAGGCTAACCTAGAATTACTGCCTTTGAAGGATTACTGCCTTTGAACACACCGTTAGGCAACTGATTCTCTACTAGAGGGTGGACCTTGGAAAATGCTGTCTATGTTGCCTACCAGGACCGCGCCTACTTGTCGGTATCACGGACCCTGGGTTCATCTGGTACGAATAGCAAACATAGTAGACTGTGCTATAGTAACATGCATGTGTTCGTTTTATGAATACATATTGCGCAGTTCTCACCCACATTACTCGTACAAGTAACTAGCAAAAAGCTGAGCTTCGTGAGTGCTCTGTTTATTTTACAACCTGAATCTAGTGGTGTCATCTAGTATTAAGTAGATTAACTACAATGCATTTGAGTATATATTGAGTTTAGTTCTGTTGCAGCGATGTTGACTCAGTTTTATAACAGATAGCGTTAGTGGTACAATAACATTCTATCCAATGGATACAAAATTGTTAGTTATATTTTTAATGGTTATAATATTATTATTTTTTTGACAGATAACTACATCTATATATATATGAAGGTAAAAAAACAGTAATATGTTAAAGTGCAAACTTATAGGCGTGATAGTTTTTGAGTAAATTGTACCACAAAATGCTCAGTTGTGGGATAGTGAAATATATAAAGATTAGGAATATACTGAAGCTTAACCTATTCAAACTCTTGGAGGCCCATAACCTATTATATAATTTGTGGCAGAAGTCCCAAAGCTCATTATGTATATTCTCAATTCCAGTGAAAGCGGGTACACATCCAGCGCGGCGATGGGCGTGGTGCGGGACTACAGGTTTGCTCGGCGCGGCGCTCATCGGCGCGGGGGGAGCGTGTGTGCTCGCCGCGCTGGGATCAGCTGCGCGGGCGCATGTCTCTCCGCGTCCGCTCATCATTACCAACACGCTAGCGGGTAAGCGTTTTAGTCGCACACACTAGACGGTTTGTCCACTGCTGGCAAGCGTCTTGGGGATTGCAGTTTAAGATATCAGTTATTCAGAAGGTGCTGCTGCCCGCCTTCCGGTATTTTACCCTTAGTCACATTTTACGATAGCCCGGGCACCCCACGGACACCAAACCAACGTTCCGTTGAATACTGTCCACTTTCTGCTATTTTCCCTTCGTCGCCTCTTACGACTCTCTGAGGAAATAACGGAGCTAGGGGCTTATGGAAGTATTGGGGGGTTAGCCCGGGACAAGAAATGCATCTTATTTGCATTGTTTTTATTGCTATATATTTAAGTTATTGGACTACTATCTCTCCTAATAAATAAAGTGTTGAGACGAATAAATAGTCCGCTTAATTTTAATATAACGCATGCTCTGCGGATTACATTACAAACTTACAAATTTACGAGAGGAAAAATATCCATATCAGGTGTCGCTCCATCCCAATACGATGGTTAAAGAACGAGAAGAAGAATTGTTAAGTCATGTCATGTTAGCTCAGTCAGCCAGAGCATACCCCGGCTATAAGGGGTGGATGACGCTGGTTCGAATCCCGCTCATGTCTGTAATTTTTTCCTCTCGTAATTTTCTCGTAATTCTCGTAGTTTGCTTAATGGTAAGCCTCAGGCTTGTACACTGTCCAATGTACACTGTGCAATTGCAACAGTACAGGTGTCAAGCAAAACGAGAACGGTGACAACCGTTCTCGTTTTGCTTGACACCTGTACTGCGCTCTGCACTCCGAGACCTTAGCTTATAAGTCACTGCGGTCACACACCTAGACGTTATCTTGCTAAAGAAACCTAACGGCTAAAGTCTTTCGGAAGCGCGGAGGGAAAATACAATTTACCGCCCTAGAGAAGTAATAAGGGACTGCCGAACTTCGACAGTTGATAACGGCCATATTTTTGAAGCTACATCTGTCAAATTGTTCAACAACACGTGCTAATGATAATATTGTTTTGTCAAAATGGGCAATGTTCCGCGCGTTTCACCCATTTTATCAGGTACCGATAGGACTTTTCGCAGTGTAGCGCAAAAATTTGAGTGCACTGGTTCTGGAAACAATCAACCAATACCCGTTCTTCGACGAAACGCAAGATCTGCCGATAATATCGCCGTTGTCCGAGCAGGAGAATCGAGGTTGAGGTTTCGCGTCGCTCACGAGATCTTGACCTTTCACAGATCATATTTTGGCGAATTTTGAATCGTTATTTACTACAAAATTCAGCTGAGTCAGGAGCTGAAGGTAAACGAACATAGACAAACTACGTGTGTTCTCTGAATGGGCTCTAGATCAGTTGGAAACTAACTCTAATTTTCTACAAAAAATTCTGTTCAGGGATGAGACCTATTTCTGAATGAATGGCACGTCAACAAACAAAAATTACGAATTTGGCGCATCGACAATCCGCTTGATGTCCAAGAGCGTCCAATGCATCCCGAAGTTTTGAAGCGCTCGTAGCGAAGTTTGCTTAGCTGTTCTTAACTGATCAGCAAAATTAAGCAACGTCCGCCGCAGTCATGAGTTGGATCGGTGACCGCTAGTGACATTACTACTGAGCGTTTCCGTGCTTCGGAGGGCACGTTTAGCCGTCGGTCCCGGTTGTGGTCTTAGGATGGCAGTCCTTATAGCATGGTGGTAGGGCATTTTGCGAATGCCCGCCTGGCTAGCTACCCTAAGCTCAAGTAGAAAATCTGTCGCCAAGCACCTAACGGTGTGTTCCGCCAGCTGTCCTTGCGAGCCAGTAATTCTAGATTAGTCTGAACAACATCTTCAACCACATCATCACTTACCATCAGGTGAGATAGTGATCAAAGGCTAACCTATCAAGCATTAAAAAAGTATTGTTTCATATGGGCTGTCCGATGTATCACGAAAAATTCTTTGGTGGCGTTATCGGTCCGTATTTCTTTGAAAACGACGTTGGCAAAGCCATCCCTGTCAACGGCGAGCGTTATACGTCGATGATTATCATCTTCCTTTGGCCTGAATTTTCTCATTCACAATATTTAGTTAGTGATCAATTAAAACCTTTACAGTACCCACGCACGCTTCGCTTGCTTGTGCTAAACGTAAGAGATATTTCAATAACCGGCAGAACTCACCTCGAACTACATTGGTAGATATTGTCGACCTAGGTTTCCTAAATACTCGTCATCAGGTGGTCACGGGTCTACTATCGAACTTTATTTCATTAGGCTGCGGCCTCCTTAAGCGCAATAAGTACAAATAATGTTACTCTTTTGAGAATGTGTGAGTTTGTATAAGAATAAGAATAATTAATTATCAAAAAACTACAGTAATAGGACACTATAAGTACATGCTTCAAATAAAATAATACAACAAGTAACTTACGATTACAATATGTGCAAATAGAAACCTTTTTGTGTAAGTATCAGTGAAAGATGGCCCATCCCAGCCAGATTATGTAGACCTATATTTTGTAAGATAAACTATAATCAAACCATTTCAAATTCCAGTGGTATTCACCCTCGGCGCGATCGCCGTATGGCTGACTGAGTACTACCTGCGGCTTCAACACAACGTGATGTCTGACGAGGACCTCGCGCTCACGTGGGCCTCTGACGGCATGGCGGACCTCGGACTCTCCTTTTGGTAACTATTGCATTAACTACAGTATTATTAACAAGACCTTTATCACAGTATGGCTTAGTGAGTTACCGCTAACTAATAAGGGGGGATATGACCAACCGGGATAGTACCCAATAGATCTTCCTAGAAATAAACCTTGCAAATTTCCTTTTAAGACGTTCAAGCAACAGCGAATACTTTTTTCGATTTGGTCCCAAATCAACGTATTCAATTCTAATTTGCTGCTCACTGTAGCATAATAGAGAGACAATATAGTACTGTTATCATTGAACCTAGCCGATTGTCTCATCACAAATCGTAATGATTTTTTCAACACCCTTGCTCGTAAAGTGAGCTTTATTATATCGTTCTTAAGGCCATAAACCGAACTATAACACCCTCGTGCATAATAATATTATACACTAGTGCGTAATAGAATTATCCCTACAAAGTTAAGTTAGTACCTAACTGCAAATTATATGCGAGTAAACAGAGCATTTCCAATTTGCATTGTGAAAAGGCATTTTGCAAATGCTCGCTTGGCTAGCTACCAAGTAGAAAATCTGTTTTTTTTATATCGTTATGATTGCAATAACGCCTGCTAAGCACATGACTTAAATTTTTCCTATCGTATATTTGCAATTTTGTAAAGAAAATCTGTTGCCAAGCACCTAACGGTGTGTTCCGGCAGCTGTCCTTGAGAGCCAGTAATTCTAGGTTAGCCTGAACAACATCTTCGACCACATCATCACCTACCAGCAGGTGAGATAGTGGTCAAAGGCTAACGTATAAAGAATATAAAAAAAGAACAAATAAAATATCGGGTAATTTATCCCTACAAAGTAATCAACCATCATACACTCGGCTGATTTACGCCCTCGCCTAAGGCTCGGGCTACAACACACAGCCTCGTGTATAATGAGCAACTTAGCTCACTTGTATCATAATCTACTAATATGCTCGCTTACTCAACTCCGTAATGTGGGTATTAAATGTGAGTTGAGTATCGAGTGTGAGTCCCAGGTCTCGCATCTCCGTGACGCGCTCAAGCGGGCATTGATACATTTTGTAATTATGAATGTGGGGTGATCTTGTCAAATTTTCTTTTTTTAACCGGCGGTATGCCTTTATTAACATAATAGAACTATATACAACACTACAGCTACTACAATAAAAGCATTTGGACTCATAGGTAGTCCAAATGCTCAAGCCCACTACTAGTTGGCAGCGTGGCCAATTATGCTGGCAGCATTGCCCCGTTGAATTGCAATGCTTATTCTTTGAGCCAAATAGGTGCCAGTATTTTGATCACGCGTCGCATCGACCAAGCGCTGTGATAAATTTTGGAAAATACGATGAGTTCCCGGTCCCCACGGACCCAACGTCTCTACAGCAAACGGCTCAAATATGTAACCCATACCGAGGTTAGCATACTTGCGCCGCTTGAGTCGCTCCGCCGAAGTAGCCGCGAAGCCAGCCCTCACGTTGGTTTCAGAAAGATGTGACGGCGCTAAAAAAAATATATTTTACAATTTGACATACTACATTCTAACCTGTTCTGCTCACTCCACTCAACAACACTATCAATATCGCGCTGCAACGCTTCACAGTCGGCGACCTCATACCTAAGAATAATTTCCATATTGTATTCTAGTCTTCATTTTCACATTGTTTACCTTTATAAATTGTACGTTTTTCTACATTTCAGGTTAGTAGTGGCGGCATCTGTAACTGCGTTTGTGAACGACGTGTGCGTCTTGGTAGCAATGGCGGACGGCCGCGACTTGGACACGATAGCGCCCGCGTTAGAAGAAAAAGTCAATGGGGCTATCATGCTGTATTAGAAATACGACAAGAATGATTTTTCTAGCCCCTTTGGGAATAACTGGCTTCACAGTTTGTTGTAAAGTCATTCATATACACGTGAGTATAGCTTAGGCTAGCCCCCAGTTTCTGAAACGTTTATCAAAGTCTTGATCAGTTAACGACTGAATACTAAACGCTCATTGGTCACAAATCACGTCATAGAATGCCATTGACCAATCAGCGCTCGGTATTTAGTCCGTTAGCTAATCAACGCTTTGACAAACGTTTCAGAAACTGAGGGTAAGTATCATATTGTACAGGTATAAATCTAAACGACTGACATTCGGACTTAGTTGAGCCCATGCTCGAGGAAAAGTTAATGTGGCATGCTGTAGTTCTTATCTAACTGTAAGCAAAAAATACTGAGGAATGAATATCTAATTATACTCATGAATCTTAAATTATAATTAACTTCATGAGATAGTTAGCTAGTTGTATCAAAAAGTACTTATAACGCGCTCTCCTTATATTTTTTCTTAGAGCGAGCGGTAAGTTGACTACAGCTAATTCGTTATCCGTAGAAAATAGTTCTCTATCTGTCGTGTGTGAACGGAAAACTACAGATTTGAACGGAATCTTTGATCGCATTCGAATTCGCAAGGTGTATAGGATCCATTATAATATACTATCTCGCATATACAAATGTTAGTAGTTTAGTATATAATGAATAATGTATTTCTAATGTACTGAGTTAATTGATAATTGAATGTAACGAAGGCTGAAATGTATGTTTAATTTTATTTTTTTATATTTAGGTAGAAAATACCTAATATTATGATATTAAATACTTGATTAATAATGGGCCGTATTCCAGAATACTCCGGGGGTACTGTATCTGTTGCAATGTCCACTTCTGAACACAGCCTAATTTAGTGGTGGTTTGCCATAATCCCCACGCTTGGCAGATGTCTTTGGGATCCCAATATGAGATTTCAGTTCCTCGGAAAGCGCTGTTGACCACCCCTTCTGGTGTGTTACCCTTATTCGCCTCTTACGACACCCACGGGTAGAGATATGGGGGGTGACATTCTAGCCAGGCACCCCACGGCTAGACTATCTAATATATATAAGGGGAAGTATTACCATATAAACGTTGTCTCGTAGTATTTCTAATACCAAGTGTTCAAACTCGCTGAAATTTTGCACATGTTTTTGGGCCTAATATCTTCTTTTATATTAAACTTTGCATGTATGTCTTTGACACTAATATTTTCTGGTTTGCACGTTAACTGCAAAATTATTTGAAAATAATGTCTTTGGTGTCAGTTCTTATTTTCACTTTTGAACAATGTTAGGTTCAAGGAGCGTGCAACATTTCAGCGAGTGTGTGAATTCTTGGTACCTATATAAAATGTGACAAAACTACGTTTGTATGGAAAATAAAAATAGCAACTTTTGTGTTTGCAATACATTTTAGTAACATAAGTTACAAATTTTTGTCTGGTGTAGATATTTGAAATTGCCACCTTTTGTTTAATTACGATTTAACTTTGATCCTATATAGGTGTATGATAGTGGAACAGGGGACTCAGGAAGGAATTTCGAAAATACATTACATTTAATGTTTTCAAGGCGAAAGTTTGTTAGTGTGTATGTTTGTCACTTCTTCACGCTAAAACGGCTAGACCAATTTTGATGAAATCTGGTATGGAGATAGATGAGGCGCTGCATTAACACATGAGATACTTTTCATCATCATCCATCACCACACGGGCTAAATTGCGGGGCGTAAGTACTTGGTATATTACAAAATTACTAATATACGATAGAAAAAAAATAAGTCATGTGCGGGATTCGAACCCGTAGTTGGTGTATATTTATAGCAGACACGGGTTCAATATTGACAGTCTCTTTTAATTAAATTGCATATTTCCAAATTACCTCTATGTTTGCATATGGGATAGTTTGAAATTTCGTTTTCGTCGCTTCTACTCAGCGCCAGTTGAAGTTTTTTTTTAATTATTTATATGCATTTAATTAGCCGTATGTGAGTATTTTTGGAATATAATCCTAATTTCCGAAGTCTAATATATTTTTTATAAAAAAAAAATTATACATATCACTAAATATGGACGGCCATATTTAGTGATATGTAGTTCAGTGCTAGTGGAAGCTGAACCTTAAATAACATTTTTGCATATAATTAGCCGTTTTTGAGTATTTTTGGCACACAATCCTAATTTTATCACTTGAATATATTTTTTATTTTAAAAAATGTATCCGTCCATATTTAGTGATATGTAGTTTTAATTTTGTGTTTTTTTTCTGGAATGTATATGACACAATAATTAAATAATCTTTATATAACCCTATGTGAGTATTTCTGGAATACAGGCCTGATTTGCTCAGTTTAATGTATATTTTATTTTAAAAAATGTATCCGTCCATATTTAGTGATATGTAGTTTTAATTAGGAGTTTTTTTCTGGAAGGCTTTATGATAAAATAATCTTTATTTAACCCTATGTGAGTATTTCTGGGATACGAGCCCAATTTGCTCAGTTTAATGTATTTTTTGACATAAAAAATGTATCCGTCCATATATAGTGATATGTAGTTATAATCTGGAAAGCTTTTGTCAAATTAATAACATATTTTTCATTTAACCTTATGTAAGTATTTCTGGAATACAAGCCTAACGGGCTGTTTAATGTATATTCTTTACAAAAACATGTACCCGTCCATATTAAATGATTATGTAGTTTTAATTATGTGTTTTTGTCTGGCTGGCTTAATGGAATATAATAAAATAATCTTTATTTAACCCTATGTGAATATTTCTGGAATACAAGCCCAATTTGCTCAGTTTAATGTATTTTTTTACAGAAAATAATTATCCGTCCATATTAATTAATTATGTTTATTTGTCTGGACTTTTGACAAAATTATAAAATATTCTTTATTAAACCTATGTGAGTATTTCAGGAAAACAAGATTTGCTCAGTTTAATGTATTTTTTTATTTAAAAATATGTATCCGTCCATATTTTGTGTAGTTTTAAGTATGTAGTTTTTTTTTGGAAGGCTTTTTGACAAATTAATAAAATATTCTTTATTTAATATTTCTGAAATACAAGCCCAATTAGCTGTTTTAATTATTTTTATATATAGAAATAATGTAACCGTGCATATTAAGTGATTATGTAGTTTTGTTTAAGAGATTTTTCTGGAAGGCTTTTTTAGAAAAACGTTGTAATATGGTAAAATATCAAATAATTCAACTTGCAACGAGTAACTTTTTTAATTCAATCATGTATTTCTATGGCAGTTATATGTATTTAAGTGAATCTCATTATTTACATTTATTACCTCAGAATGACAATAATTTAACTATCCGTCCAAAGTTAACGTATTTTTATATGTGCACGTATTTTATTTAGTTGTGCCATTAGAATAAGTAACATGTTTGTATCTTTTTGTTATTATTATTATCGATGTAATATTGCGTACATAATGACATATTTTAAAATAAAGTATTAATACATTTTTATTACGAAATAACTGTTTTATTTTATTGTGAAGCAACACAATCCTGGGACGGCGGAAGTAAGCGTTGCTCTAAGCTTTTTGCCTGTTAAGTGGGGCCAATGCAACAACCTTCCACGCTGATAATAATAATATATAACCTCTGCACTAAAAAAATATTTTGAACTTTTCACTTCGAACATTAAATTCGGACCAAGCATAGGCTTGAATATTCTAATTCGAATGACGATTAGAACGCTATTGTCACGGAGTGCTTCTGGTGCCTATTCGCGGAGCCGATAGCCAAGGCGATGACATCACACCTATCACCCATGCAAAAGTATGAAACCCTTTGCACATGAATAAAGAACGGTACAGATAGAAAGCTTCACTTCTACATGCATAGCTGTGTGTGTAACTAGTCACCTGTCACTGACAAGACGCGCGAGTGTTGCAGCGGCCACAGCGGCGTCCGTTTGGATGCAGAACCGGTTTGAACCAGTTCAGTAAGCGGGTAGCGCTCGTAGCTTTCATTCTGATCCCATCCATGTGCCCTTTGTACGATTCGGACCAGCACTCAGCTGCTATTGAAACTGGATGACAGATTTGGACCGCAACCGTATTAGGTAAACTACCAAATATATGGTATCATAGTTAAAGCTCTGCCTTCAACAACAGAAGTTACGAAAAATATGTCCCCAGAACCATATTTGTCATCAATACGTTTAGAAAACACTAAAATTGGTAACGCTGATCTATCACACAGCTTTACTGTTTGATGCTACATGTTTTGCTAAGAAGATACTAAAAACACATTCTATAGGTATTTTTAGTTTAGGAAGTACCTACCTATTTATTTTTTTGTTTTCGAACGCGATGTGTCTTTGACCTCAGGTGGTTTTGGGTTTTGTCAGTGATAACTAAATTGTTGCAAGCAGTCTACCAATAAAACCTAACTTATAATAAAGGGCCTGTTTCAGAATGTTCGAGTAAGTTCCGGTTATACTACCCAGAAGATAAAATAACTGGATGATAAAAATGACAGTTAACATGCAGTGCGTTTTAAGTTTTAACCGATGGATAGGCTAAATGGATGACTTGAAACGCAATGATAGTGTTTTATTTATTAAACATGTTCTGAGTAGTATAACCGGAACTTACTCGAACATTCTGAAACAGGCCCTAAATGTGTCAGCGTAGTATTGAATCCTCATTGTGTGTCATCCTTTACAAACTAAATCGTATGACATAGAGCTGCCACCTATTGACGAAGTGGAGCATTACGAAGCCATTTTCTGGTTAATTTAATTCGCATGTTGTTTGTAGATGCCGCTGGCAGACGCTATACACGCAAGTGTTTCATTCACCGCATGTGTCAGTTTTCCATTGTGTTTGTTACACGGCATAGTAATTGCAACTTTTGTTGGATCTTTGAAAAGTATCTTCTCAGTGTTTCGATACCTTGATTTAAAGGATAATCAATTCAATGAATATCGCGATATTCTTCCCTGCACTCGAGTCATTCGACATGAAACGAATGTAGGTAGACACAAAGTACAATATAATACACTCGTTTCCATACAAACGTCGAAGGTTGATTACTCCTTTATTTGAGGTTTATATCCAGAACTATCAACTAAGCACGGTATCGATTGATCTTTACTATATCCAGGCTTGTCTCGTTACACATTTTTAAATCAGGTCCGGAGTTTGGCAATGTGCCGGATAGAAGCCAATAGGCTCGCCCTCTATAGCATGGGAAGTGTATGTAAAGTGATTTCCATACAAACGTAGTTTCGTTATATTTTGAATACTAAGTGTTCAGACTCGATGAAATTTTGCAAGCACGTCCCTGAGCCTTACATTATGTATTTATCCAGTTACCGTAATTTATGTTTTTTGCAAAATATATGGGAAAATTGTTTTGTATGGGAATTCTTATTTTCAAATTTCAAAATAAAATAAATAATGCAACGTAAATCTGGCAAACCCACAAAAAATATTATATTTCTCTAGGGGCAAACCAGACAGAAGCATAGATATTAGGTCCTGCACATTTTCATCGAGTTTGAACAATTGGTATTTACAATATGACGAAACTACGTTTGTATGGAAATCACTATATATATATATATATATATATATATATATACTTTACATGCTATAGAGGGCGAGCCTATTGGCTTCTACCCGGCACATTGCCAAACTCCGGACTGCTACTGAGAATTTCTTTGACACGAATACAATAATGTTGTCCGACTCGGGGATCAAACCCAGGACCTGGTGAGTTCAAAGCATAATGCACGTTGGCCTATAAGAATGATTGAAGACCTCGAAGGATTGCTTGTAGAAGCCAAATGCGTCGAAAATTTTTATGGTTTGGCTGCGTGGCGTTTGTGACGTTACGTCAGCTTAACAGGAAAATTAGGCGGAATTGTCACTAGATATATACATACATAAAATCACACCTCTTTCCCGTAGGGTTAGGCAGAGACCACAGATTTCCACTTGCTACGATCCTTACATATCTCTTTCGCTTCATCTACACTCATCAATCCTTTCATACATAAGCGTCGGTTTAGGGTACTCTTGACCTGGCCTTTTTTCAGAACATATTTAATCTGATTTAGGAACGTTCGCCTAGGTCTTCCCCTTCCACCGCTTCCGTTCACTTGTCCCACGTATACCTGTTTAGTAAATCTCATTTCATTCATTCTCTGTACATGTCCAAACCATCTTAACATACCTTTCTCGATTTCGGTCAATACATCCTCATTCACACCACATCGTTCCCTTATCACACTATTCCTTATCCTGTCACTCCGTTTGACTACAATCATGCTTCTCAATGCTCTCATCTCCACTGCATTTAATCTGCTTTTTCTGTCACACCCAGCTTTCATTCCCATACATTAGTGTCGGAATCAACACTCCCCCATGAACAGCCAGAAGAGCCTTCTTAGACACCTTCTGACTGTTCATAAACGCATGCAACGCTCCGTTCACCGTGTTTCCAGCATTCACTCTCCTTTCTATATCACTTTCACACTCTCCATTTTTTGTCTTCCACTAGATATATGTTATATATTTTTAAGTGTTTTAGTAATAAATAAATTTAATTATTTCTTATAATATTTTCAAAACTACTCGTATTATATTTGGATTACCTTTTATAAGACGTCATGTCATGTTAGCTCAATTGGTTAGAGCATACCCCGGCTCAAGGGGTGGATGGACGCGGGTTCGAATCCCGCACATGACTTAAATTTTTCCCATCGTATATTTGTGATTTTGTAATATAACTGGTACTTGACCACTAGCTCACGTGTTGATAAGTGATGATGTGGTCGAGGATGGTAAACAGACTAGGCCTAGAATTACTGGTTCTAAGGACTGCTGCCGGAACACACATTTAGTTGCTTGTAGACATGTTTTCTACTTGAGGGTGGTCGCTAGCCAGACGGGCATTCGCAAATTGCCCTTACAAGTGAAGCTCAAGCCCGCGGCGGGATTCGAAACCTGGACCTGCTGCGCGGCAGTCCATAGCCAATGCCTCTGAGCCATCACTGCTTCAAAAATAAATACTTATAATACCTATAACAGAAAATCATAACAACCTGACTAGCCAAGTACAAACCCTACCCAGTAAGAGATATCGAACTTTTTTTTAAATAACTAAGTACTAAGTTAATTCTATAGTGGTACGGAATCCAGCAGTGTCTAAGTCCGAATCGTAATTAGTAAGATTTATTTTTTGTAACTCATAAGCCTTTACTAATTCATCTCTCAATTGGATCACAACGTTTCGGCTCGAACGAGTATGTTCTGGTGGCCTAGTAGGATAGGCATCCGGCGCGAACTCGGAGGATGCGAGTTCGATTCTCGCCCAGGACAAAAAATGTGCTTCAATAATTGGTATATGTGATTTTCGCTTAGCATGTAGTAATCGTTTTTAGAAATACATATCTGTTCTTGAAAATTTATGATAACGGTAGTCATCATCATCGCCTTCATCAATCGGAAGATGTCCACTGTTGTTGTGGAAGTTGCATGTTGCACACGTATGTGCAAAAATAAACCAATTATGCATAGGCATTGTATATACTATGTAAAGTTGGTAATGATAAAGCTCCTTTGAATGCCTATACCATGCCTACGTCGGCTCCACATTAAAATAAGGAGTTCTTATATGGGGGAACTCAACGGAAAAAAACGCTGCCTTTAAATCCCAAAAGTAGAGCATTCGAGCAATGTGTAGGCCAAAACCACGAGAATTTTCTGTTAGTTCAATTTAACATCTGACGAAACATCTCTTGTTGCTCAATTTTAGCCTTGAGTGTGATACTATGGTCTATACTACTATAGTCGGTGCCAAATAGCATGGCAATATATTACGTGGTACAGGGCCTACAAGGACGCAACGTTACAAATAAACAACTCTAAAATATACGAAAACTATTGCCATGCTATTTGGCACCGAGTACAGTACAATTAGACAAAATTGAAAATGCATTGCCATTATACTGTTACATATCAGTTCGAAGATATTTGAGTGGCGTTTTTGACGAATGTTCCCTATTGGAATTATTATAATTCCCTGTTCGTGGTCACTAGAGGTGTTTTGTACTCATTTGCCACAACTTATACACAACTTATATACTTCTTAAATTAATCTTCGGTCGGATTGCTGAACCCGCCCATTTGGTACGTGAAAACCACAGCTTTCGATTTAGAAGAAAAACCTTGGGTGTGTTGCTGAATTAATCAAAATTTCTATGGAAGTATACCCATTTCTTCTAAATATGGATTCCTTATCGTTTTATCTAGATAGATTCAGCTTAATATTACCCAAGATATTGGTTTCCATTCCACGATCGCGATCCCAAGCTCGATTGCGCCCATTGAAATCCTATTTGATTGGAAAACAAGTCCAAACTAGGTGGAAAAATCAAACGGTCCCAAAATCCAAGTGAAAACGGGAGAGCTGGGCCGATAATAATAACAATAAGGCGAGCAAAAGGGCCGACCGTGACTTGAAGCGGAATGATTTTGATACCCAAACGCTTTCAATTTTCGAAGAAATCTAAAGGTCATTTACCTAAGTCCAACAGTATGTATACTCTAACTCCAGCAGAACAATATGGGCGTATGGGCTTAAGTTGATTATTCATCCTCTTTACGCAAAAGTATCACGTGATCTCTGGGTGGTGATTAGGATTGAAAATATCTAGTGATAGGATACATACGGCCGCGGTTATAATTCTCTGTATTCCCATATTCCCTAACCAACCTCTACCAGAAAGGCATTTGGTGGATACATGGAGATACAAGTCAATAGATTGGGATGGGATGAGTTCTTTCTTTTCATGCTATCCTTGGCAGTCGTTTTGCTTCCCTTCTTGCGATCCTTCTAGATAGATGGACATCTGTCGTAGCTACACTTCTGTGCTGCGTCAAGCAATGGAGTATTTTATTCCAATTGTGATGTGCTGCAGTCCAGAAAAGATATTCCGTGGTTGAGTGTTGATTGTGGACGCACTGGAGCGCTGAAACACCAAGCATACATAACCTGAGGTCGATGCTCGAACGAGTTAAGCTAAGGGTATTCTTTAAAAGAAGAAAGCCGAAGGTGCATGGGTTGTTGAACCGCAAAGGGCCCGCAAGAGTGGATTTTAATTCACAATTTATTTTAACAGCCCTAAATTTCATGTTTTTTTTTATTTTCTTCGCTCCCCTTGTCGCAAGCGGCCAGAAAGAGTGTATTGCGGATTCTAGATTATTGTCAGCCTTTTTTGTTAACTTATACACATTTTTTTGCGTAGGCGATTGGTTTGGTGCCCGAATCTGGCCTGAATGTATTCCAAATATTCCAAGCCACAAGAGTTTTGTCAGTTTTCCATTGCCATAAAGATATTGTTTATATTAAAAGGTACAGTTTTTCGCTGCAAGAGCGACCCTAGGGATCTTTCTATTTCGATAAGAATTCTTAGAAACCTATGAGGAATATATCGGCCTTTTCAATATTTACAACAAAACTTTAACTATGTACATAATTAATTTAGTTTTAAACAATTATTTTAGTTTTAAATTAAAACGAACGTTTACGAATACTAAGTAAAAGAATAAAAAGTATCCTATAAAAAACTATCGACTCCAAAATGAAAAGTCATTATTAAGCAATCTTTTTTTTTATTGACACGTAACATAACTTGAAGAAATCGGACCACGAAAATGTGAGCTTAGAAAGTTTTAAACCAGCATGGTATTAACTACCACAAATTATTTTGTTTAATTTCATACTCATACATATTTTTGAAATTATCATTTTTATTTTTCAGTTTACTTCTTTTTGAAGTCGTTTTTTTTTATCAAACAAATAGTGTTATATTTTTTACTACGAGGTACCTGGGCGATGCAGCGAGCAGTAGCTAAGGAATATATATTGTAAAACCATTCCAAGGCGTGGAAAACTATCAACCGAGACTAAACTCCTTAAAGAATAAACTAAAACTGTAACCTTTCACAAAAGGGTCTAAATTACATCTTGGAAACAAACTCGCCTAAGTGAAAACAGCCGGATCAAACCGGTAAACATTACCTACAATCTTGGCGCAGACGGTAGGATAGCCCGCGTGACTTGAAGCGTAATACGCACTTTGTGCTCACGGCTTTACTGTAGTCCATCTTGGGAGGCAGGGGTCGGAAGCATTTCTTAGATTTTAGATATCATTGCACTTTATAATCGCCACAGTGTAGAACCCTTTGTCTGAAATGCGTCAGAAATATTATTTGTATATATTGCTATCAAATTTATGAGAGTTAAAATTATTCAATTTTATCGCTTATCCTTTACTAACTGCCCTCCATGGTTTCAACCGCTGTTATTAAGATGAAAAGTATATTATATGTTAACCGAGCTATATATGCAGGTTTCATCCAAATCAGTTCTACCTTTTAGCTTGAAGGAATAACTCCATAGAAACACTCACATCCTCAAATGTTCACTCACAAACTATTGCATTTATAATATTCGTGTTAACTCATTACATTGACTATCTTGAAGTTTCAAACATTACGTGATGTGATGACACTATTTTGAGGATACTGATAGCTTAGTATAAAAGTAAGGACTGATTGTAATGATAAGGTATTTTACAGAGTTTAAAACGACCAATCAAATATGTGGGAAAATCAGTTTAACTTTTGAGAAAAAGTTTTGCGAAACTAAATATAAATTCTTTAGACCAATCTTATCTCACAATTTATCCATCTTAAAAAGTTACTTTATAGTAGGGTATTAACATTCGATTTTCATTATTTTACAGTAAATTTTTTTTTTTTATGTTATTGTAATGGAACAAGCGCGAGGCCCACCTGATGTTAAGCGGTATCCTCTGCCTATAACAGATGCATTTCATCACACGTGACGAACTGCACTGCGCCCATCACCTTGAGACAGTTGTTAAGTCTCATTTTGCCTGTTATTTCACTGGCTCTCAAGGATTGCTGCCGGAACACACCGTTAGGTGCTTGGCGACAGATTTTCTACTTGAGGGTGGTCGCTAGCCAGGCGAGCATTCGCAAAATGCCCTTCCACCATGCGGTGAAGCTCAAGCTCTGGGCGGGATTCGAACCATTAAAGTAAAGTAAGGTTTTAATGTAAAGTAAGTGTAATGTCTGTATTTGTATTATTCGTTAAAATAAATGTAGCTAAATTATTTGATGAGTGCCAAGTACCGTAATTAGCGATCCAAAATCATATCGTAATAAGCGATATTATTTTGGATGGTGGACGAATATATACAATTACTTATTGTTCCTATAGCAAAGATAGAAAATGCACCCGAGTTTTTTATTTTTTTTATTTTACATGTTTTCGGATACTTGTCCTTATGCCAAATCTTGTTGTTTTAATTTCATGGGTCAGTCAGATTCATGGACATATCAGATTCTTGACTTCTCTTCACTAAACAAGTTCTGTTAATGTCAGTGTTTTCTTCAAGATTATATTCTGAACTTCAATTCTATGGTTTAAATTAGGAGATACATATACACAGATACAAAAATTACTTAATTACAAAATACCAAAATTCAGCTTTTGCGCAAAGACTGTGTGGAATGGCAATGGCCTGTCATTATATCAAACCTATCACTTGGTCGCAAGGTTACAAACCCCTGAATATCGAGTTATACTGTTACGGTGGCAGGGGTCGACGTAGGTAATCCTGTAATCACGAACCCTAGTCTGAAAGCGACAGAAAGGTTCCAATCTCGCTCCACAATGCGCCAAACTATACCTTGGCCGATCCACCTGAATACATAACAGGGGTCTCGTCTAATAAATACAAAGATTATGCATCATTTCATAGGACATGTCGTATGTTACTCGAAATGTCCTAAAAGTTTTGGTTCCAATTCGTAGTTTTTTTTTGTATTTTGGTTACACGATTACTCGGCCAATTTAGAACTAATTTTGATGATTCTTTTTTTATTGGGTAGTCATTATAGTCAATTAACAGAAAATGTATTGCGTATCTGAATGATTTAATAGTAAGTTCAACTCTTGTCGTTTGTTGAACAGTATTTTAGGCGAGTGAATGATCTTTCAAGCAGTACGTATCATGAAAAAGAGAGAAAAATTATTTAACAAAAACGGAACGGCCTAAGCTACTTATATACCTTTGTAAAAGTCGGATCATGATTATGTCAGGTCAGTATTTTGAATTACCATTACCAACTTCAACAAGTTATTTCATCATTTCAGTGTTGAAAATGATATTTGTTAAAATGTATTTTATAAGCTGCATTTATTTTATGAAAAATGTTAGATAGTATTATATACTCATAGACATTTTTATATTTTTTTTTATTCATAATAGGTTCGCGTTTGACCACACCCTGTCTGATGTTAAGCATTGATGTGGTCTAGGATGGAGCACGCTTACCTAGAAGAAACCTATTTACTCTCGATTAGAACAATAATTATTAACATAGCGAATAAATCTCAATTCGGACTTTTCAAGGTCACTGAGATTTGACGTAACAACTTTGCAGCCTTGCACACAAATTAACTATTTATTATAAGGAAATAGTTTTACTGCATCAGCACTTGCCGACTTAAAAAAAACAATCTTACTGAAAGCACGAGGCAATGAGTTCTTGCGACCTGATCCTTAAATCAGTTATCACTAACTACCTGCCTAGAGGTAGGGATCTATGTAGTTCAATAGTTCACCTAAAACAGTCTTTGAATGCAAACTAAACTAGGTAGGTATACAACATTCACTGCTATGCTTGATTTTCTTATGGTATTCATTTATCATCTAGTGCTATTCTAGGCTCCCAGGATAGTTTCCTCGTAATTTGCGTGAGATTTATTAATCAAAACGAATACAGCCACAGTTGCAATATACTGCATATAGTTTATTTCTATTATGTAATGGAATAATAAACTTAATTTGACGATAAAAATATTTTATGAAAACATTATATTAATATTTTAGAAAATCCCTTTAAAAACATAAAATTTAATCTAGCGGCAATCTAGTTTCTTAACCGTGCGCTCGAAGAGTCTCCTCACTCTTCGGAGCTGGAGCTCCTGCTCCAGAGGATGTTTCATGTAAAAGCGTAAGGCGTCGCCAATTCATCCGGTTTGGCTACGTGGCGTTTAAGATGTGACGTCGGCTTAGCAGAAATATTATACGGAACTAGATATACCTATCTTTATAATTTTGAAGTGTTTTTTTTTCTTAAAATATTTATTAATATTAAATAATATGGATATCCGCAAAGTAAGGACTGAATGTATTCATTAACTTAATTTCATATAAAGTCGTGTACGCATTACAATACAATACAAATATTCTTTATCGAACACCAATTTTAATATTTTTAATATTAAAACATGAAACAGGCACATAATCAAATGGTTGAACAATGGGCGGCCTTATCGCTAAGAGCAATTTCTTACAGACAACCGTTGAATGGAAATAGGATTAAATGCATATTGCGGATAGTGGTGTGCTATTACGAAGGTGCCATACAGTTGCAAATACTCGTATTTACCAAATATTTTTTATCCATGTCGGGGTCCTTAGCTCGTTCTAACGCACACTTATTAGTTTTGTTTTAATAAAGAGCTTGTTGGTAGCTACTATCACACCAAGTATGACCCTTGTTTCCACGGACGTCTAAGCGACACTGCCTAAGCAATTATTTTGTGTGTATTAGTACCGATTTTCGGTATTGGAGCATTCCACACACAACGCGTGGTTCGCACCGCGGTATTAATCACCCAACAGTTCTTTTTGAACGAGGCTGTTTCGCAAACGTGGTGTGAATGGCCCATATTCTTTAACATTGGAGCGATTCGAATTGCAATGTCAATAATCAGTACCTATGTTTTTAATTACACTTATTATCTACATACAGAGAGAAGATAGAAAAACACTTCTTAAATAACATTATAATAAAATCTTATACAGAAAAAAAAGTCAACAAGTCAAAAAGAAGTCAAAATCATTTATTAAATTTAGGGGTCTACAACGCTCTTTTGAAGGCCAATTACAAATTTTAATATTGAAATATTCTACATTGTACTGCCACGTTCAGCAAAACACATATGTATAGAGCCACTGCGAGAAGAACGGGCAAGAAACTCAGGGCCATTATTTTTAATTTCTTTTAACTATGTGTTACACAGTGTATAATAAAATTATTACAATATTTGTTTAAATTACGTAGGGGACAAGCGATAGCTTGGAAAAATGCTTTTTATGTACAACTAGAATTTTCCTTTTGTGAGCGTTGTAAATTATTTGGCAACTTTGGTATAAAACATCACATAATTACCTAAAATGACCTTTTATTTGTCTTTGCTAATTTAAATCCTGGCACCGCTATTTTATATTTATTCCTAGCAGGGTTGGATTCAGACCATCAAAAAATTATTGTACATGGAAAATAAAATTATACTAATTGTCGAAAAATTATACA